>VZTL01091509.1:0-17437 GCA_013400535.1 Scopus umbretta
ATTTCTTTAATTAGATATGTAGCTGTTCATTGGCAGAATATTCTGCACCTGGGACTAACAATGACTTTATGTAATATATTAACCTATTCCTGTTAGAGACACAAGGAGAGAAAGAAGGAGTTTACAAAAGATGACAAATTGTCTAAATTAACTTGTTATTCAAAATGCTCCTTTTTCAATATAAACTCTGATGAACAGTCAAAAGTTAAAACTCATCTACGACACAGGGGCTGTCCTGCAGCCAAAAATCTGTTTACAGTCTTTTTCTCCTGTGTCATATGTTGAAGGAAGTCCAAAGTAACAAGATTCTACAAGGAAGTTATGTAAGGATTAAAAATCCATGTAATGAGCAAACCTAGCCTTTGCAAGGTTACTTGGTTTTTGTTTGGTTTTTTGGTTTTGTTTTGGGGTTGGGTTTTTTTTTTTGTTTTTTGGTTTTGCTATTACGGTCCAAAATCCATATGTGCTTCTGTGTAGACTATTCTTTCCACTGATTTCCAGAGAAGTCTATCCAGGGATTGTGGTCTACCTGAGTGATGGGACTTTGGCTAATGTTGCCTGGGATTTACTGAACAGGGTTTTTGATAACTTCACTTAGCGGACAACTAGAGGAATTTAAGATGCTGCTATCCCCAGCTGTTTATTACACCAGAGATGACTGCTCCCACAGCAGAGCCAGAAGAATGGTCACCCTGCAGCTGCTTTCCCACAAAGACCAGTAGTTTAGTTAAGTGGACTTTGCGGGAAAGCAGCTGAGTGAGGCACATACACATTAAATCCCGCTAACTCTTTGTGATAACAGTAATATCTGTAGAAGGTTGAAATTGACAGTGGGGAAGGTAACTTATTAAGCTCAGCTAGATTGGTCAGGGCTTACCTGTCATCATGCTTGAGTTAGAGGCTGGAATGGCAACTAAAAGAAGAAAGTTTGACACACAAATTCCCATTGTGCTCTGCTCCATTCCTCATTGACCCCCCATGATACATCATTTTACAACAAATTCTGACATGTGATGAAGAATCAGAGTTCTCAAGCCCATCCAGGGACCATTCCCCATTCTCCACCTTCAGGGAAAACTACTTTGTTTGCTTATAAAATATTTATTTTATATTCAAGTGTTATTCACAGTTTCAAATCCAAACCATCCAAACCCTATTCAGTTTGGAGGGAAGGGAAAAGGGATCCAATTTTTTCATGTACAGATGTCAAAAACCCTGTGGGTTTTTCTCTATTGGATCAAGTTTCAGAAAGGGCTTTTTTTCCCAGGTCTTTAGAATTTATTTTTTTTTTTTCCCAATGAGATTATGGCCAAAAAGGCAGGAACTTTTCAAAAAAACCTTGAGATCATATAACTCAAATTTGCTCTTGGCTCATTTCTATATTGCCTGCCAGGTTTCATCTGCTTGATTGAGAAAAAGCTACACAATTTCTGTAAGATCCCACAAATAGCAAGGGGAATGTGGACTCTTCTTCTGACATGAAAAAGGCCAAAGAAAGTAAGGGAAAAAGGGACTGTAAATGAGGATTTTCAGAATTGTACCCAAACTCTAGACAATGCAAGGACAGTATCTAAGTAATGAAATTAATTTTCCAATGCATCTATTTCTATTTTACTACTACTGCTGATCCTAGTGAGGATTTGAGGTCATCTCAAGCAGACTGGTCAGTCCATACCCTCAGATCAGAAACAACTTCATCAAATTCCAAACCCACCCTTGGGTATTGCAGATCATATGGGAAACAAGATAATTGAATGTTCTGAGAACCCTAGAAGCTGATTCAAGCAACTGCCCTAGATAAGACTGATAGGTGAAATGAAGAGAGAGTTTTAGGCTTAACTCTGAATATCCTGGCATTCACCATTCATACAGGCAATACTTTACTAGGCAACTACAGTCTTGGGAATGCAGGGGGCAGTCTCAGCAAATATTATGGGTCCTGTGATATTAAGAAATCTCCAGTGGCTTCAATGAATCAAGGTCTGCCACTTTATAAGCATCCTCAGTAGCACTAGGGGTTTGTTCTCCCTCTGGAAATACCAGCAATTACAAGACAGCAAAAAATTTAAATATTTTACTCTTGTTGTTACTTCCATTTCACGTGTGCACATCCTTCTACTACTACTTACAGTTATATCATCACATGGCACAGAGTTACATTCCTAAAACACTGAACAAACAAGTGTGATGTCTGCACCCAACAATGAAGAGTCCCTAGAGCTGACTTTCACTCATGTCATGTTCAATTTCAAACAGCTCCCAGAAATTCTTGAGACAATGATACATTCTCCCACTCCAGGTCTTCTTATAAGGCATTGGAAAGCACAGCTGCATGAAGGAAAAGCATTGTCAACTGCCTTGCTAAAGGACAAAAACAGAGCAAACCACAGTGGCACTGAAGGCCCCTCCCTGTCAATAAAGAGGTTTTACAGCAAAAACATTTAATTTGATTTTGTTTTTAATCTGTTGCTATCGAGTGCTAGCTGTCTTCAGGAAAAGAATGAATTTGACAGTTTTGTGTTGACTCTTACATTTCCCATTACTGACTCTTTTCATCTCTGTCCTGAAGCAAAAATAAATTTCCCTTTTTAAGCTTTTGATGATAAAAATCTCATCTGTAGCCTCATAAATGATCCTTTATTATCTGTATTAATAATGAATAAATGTCTGTTGAATACCCCTGATCCTTTGCATTAATAGTGCCAGATGTATTATAGATAACCTTTTGATTTAACAGCACAAACTGTGAAACAATATTAAACCAGTAAAGGACTGATCTTACTGGAGTCACTAAGGTCAAAATTATAAACATTTCTTTCATTTCTATTTGTAAATTGTCCCATTATGCAGCATCAGTCCCCACCGCTTATTTTGGAGAGAGGTACCAGACTAACTGCAGTCCTAGAAATAGAGCTCATAAATAATATCTTGAATAATTTTTTTAAACATTTCCTGCTCTTCCACTTCTCCTTCCTAATGCCTCCTGATGATCTTAATTAATAGAGCATTACTACATGAGCAGGTCCACTTCCGCTTACTGTGCTATCATTTAAAAATATGTTGCTCGCCTCTTTTCCCATTAGTCCTGTCAGAATCAGGCACAAACTTCATTCAGTCATCTTCCGAGACGACAGTGAGAGAACTGTAGTTATTCCTGAACAAAGAGATGAAGCTGCCTTTAGATTAGCACAACTGCATCCCGTAAGTTTGACTGCTTTCCTCTTACATACCTGTTGTCTCTTCCTTTATGATCATTTTCAAATGGATTGTTGCTTTACTCTGATGGCTGCAATGCCTGAAAATCCATTTGCCTGTAAATCAGGATAACACCCTTCATAAATGTTCCCTTCTGCTTGCTGTCCTGTGACTTCTACTCCAACTGTCAATGCCTCTAACAAAAGTGAAGTGCCTTTTCCAATATTAGGCAACAAAACACAGTGTGTCTTTTTTTCAGAGAAAAAGGATGCGCACAGAAGTCAAGTGGGAAATATCCTAGTTCTGTGCTTTTCTCAAGTGTACCTTCTGAAATGAATTGCTTAACGCTGCTGAGGCTAAAGCACAGAAATTCTGCACATCCACTTACCTGTAGCGATAACTGTAGCTATGCTGTTATCAGGCCAATTCAAAAAAGACTAAAAAACTCAAATTGCCCAGGCAGCACTCTCTCTCTAGGATGGACACCCTAACAAAGTCTCTTGACAAATGTTAGCATAAGTGAAAAGGTAGATGAGATATAAGGTGGCAGATCGAGCTAGGCAGCCTTAATGCTGTCCAGCTTTTATTCCCAGCTACATGCTACCAAGTTTGCCTAACACCCATCTTTAGGTTATGCCCAAATACCTGAGGCTTTCTCAGAAGCAGTAAAACAACATTCTTCAGTAATAAACTGACTACAAGCATGGTTCAATATCTACTGGTTCAGTATCTAAACAGAACTAGTAGCCCAGTGACTCCTTAGGAGTTACTCAGGACCCTGCAGTAGGTGGATTCTCTGCTAATTTAACTATCAGGAAAATAATTCAAGACTTGGACTTGTAAAATGTAAAGTTAGGCTTTGGAGTCAATGTGAGTTGCAACAGTTCTCTTGGAATTTAAGAGAGAAAACTCAATTGTTTTTGATACAGCAAAAATGTATCAGGTATCAATGATCAAGTATGATGATAAACTTCAGAGGAAAAAATTAATTTAACCATTATTGAGTTGTACCATTGGGCAATTTTTGATGATCCACTACCAAAACACCATTCAAGGCTGTGTTTTGCAATTATGTATATTGTAACAAACACTTTGTGCAAGGACTATTCTCAGATTCTATCACTGGTGGAATTACCCGGGCACAACGAAGCGCACAGGTTCTCAAACACTTCTACAGACATGTTGTACGTAAGAAAGTAGCACCCTTCGGGCAGCTTAGCAATCTGTAGGCTGAAAAAATCCTTTTGCTGTCATCTTATAGCTGAATTTGGATTTACATGTCAGTTCAAACCATGCTGGAAATGGTGAGTGAAAACCTGATACCATTGAAGTCAACAGCAGTTTTGCTGCAGTTTCACACAGGCCAGCTGACAGTTTACCGGATTTGGTTATTTGAAAGAAAGCCAGTGGTGGCTCCTGACAAATAACAAAAAATGAAGAAACACTTTAAATAAAACTAAATTGCTGAGATACAACATTAACAAAAGTTGACATTAAAATTTATGATGTTTATTATTGACTCAAAGGCAAAAATAAGTACCTCTCTTCACCCAGCATTGTAACATTGTCATACATCAACTAATTCCATTTGATTCATGACTTACATGCACAACAGTTACGGCCGTTAGGCAAGATCCACTTTAAAGGCCTAATCCAACAAACACCTGCATACTTAATCACTTCGGTCACAAGCACAAGTGTTTTCTGTCTTGCAGACTCATTTTCAATACTACATGCATATAGCTGTCAGGAAAGGCATGTAAGACATATTTGGGGAAGTTCCTGGCTAATCTGCTCTGGAAAGTGGCATGGCAATATTCTGATTCTATAAATCATCTCCTGACATCACTGGGTGAATTATCTTTTAGTTGAATCTGTGAAAATTCAAAGAACAAAAGAATTAGGTGAACACATTTGCGAATGCCAAAATGAATCCATGTATAAAATCTTGGCTCAGTGGGTCCAACAGCAGTTTTGTTGCTGACTTGGAGTGGACAGAGTTTTGTTCAGTAACTCCAGGTATTAGTACTTCTTACATATAATGTATGCATCTCAGTAGTACCTAGCTTAAATCTCCCTGTAATCTCAAACCAGAGAAACAGAGATTTTTCCAGTCTACGCAGGTAATTAAAGAAGAGTTAAAAATATATCCAATTTACTTAGGCTAAGATCTGACAGAAGGGTTTGTATAAAAATGCATATTTTTGCTACATTCTTTCTTAACTGCATGACAAACCACTGTGTAGTTCATCGTTTGCTTTCTTGTTGAATGATAAATAGTGCCTCAAATTAAACATGATCATTCCCTGTGAAACCAAACTACAGCTTCTTAAAGGCAGTAATGGTATTTCCTCTTTGTGTTGCTTTTCCCTCCATTTCCTGTTGATGAAAGCCACTGCCTGGATTGACAGGTTTTAGTATTTCAACTGGACTGATAGCACCGAAGATATTTCTTGCCTTGATCCTTTCCTTTGTCACTACCTCACATAACTGTTCTATGTAACAAATACTCCCATGTCTAGTTCACAGCATCTCTGACTTTATTCTATTTCTCTAAACTAACATTTATTTCCATTTAATGGTCCAGGCACTAGGTGGTTAAAATACCTTCAAATGTGTTACCTTTTTCCTTCCTACTCACTACATTTACACTGTTACAAACATTAGCAAATGCTGGTTGCAGCATTTTTATTACTTTTTTATTACTCTTCCTCATACTGAATAGCACCAGCTCTTCAAGGACTCTTGCTGAAGTCACCTAGTGACATTCTGCAGATTTATTTCACAACAAACTCATGAGCCACTGCAGAATTGTTACTGACAGCTAACAGAATCATCATAGTATTCTCAGACTCTAGAAAAGAAGAAAAGTTATAGCCTAAATCTGTATTTCTTTCTTTCTTGTACAACTGTGGATTCTGGTTTCAGTTAGAAGCAGAAATACAAATATGTTGTGAAAAAGGTCTTTCTGATTCCAGAACACAGACTACCTGGGATATGTTAAACAGCCACTATTTTCTGCAGAGATACTGCCACGGTGTGAGCACTGCAACAAAATAATAGTAAAATAATAAAATAATAAAAATGAAATAGCAGCTGTTCAGAGAGGCAGAGTTCTAGCTTAGATGTTCTGAATGTTGGACAAACTTTAATTCTTAGTGTGGAACCCAATGCATTAGTCTTGCATGAGAAATATAAAAGAAGAATTAAACACAAAACTCCAATATAACCACTACTAAAATTCATAGGCTTGCAGCTGAATTATGAGAACAGCAATAACTTCCTTCAGGCAAAGATTTAAGCAACTAGATGCAGAAATCCCTGACTTATTTTCTATCCCTAAACTTTTTCCCACATTGCAACACTGCAAAAGAAGTTACAGTAAACTGGATTTAATCCCTTCTTCCTCTACCTTGTTGCATTGTTCCCTACCTGTAAGATTGGAAGCTTATTGGTATTTAGCATCTTTGAACAGATGAAGGTAAGATTTGTTTCGGAACACAGAAAAATCAACCTGTAAAATCTACATATGTTAGCCACCAGCGTTTGATAGATACTTTATTATCGTAAAACATTTTTTGAGGTTCCATTTAAATGAAATTGCCTGAGTCTGTCCTAAGTGGCAGTTTATATTGGAATGCAATTCCATAATTGACAATAAATAAATCATAAAAGCAGGATTTTACTGTTCCTGACATGTAACACTGCCACACAAAGTATAACACATAATGCTTTTACCAGAATAAGTAGAAGCAAGAGGACATTGTCTTCCAACCCTGGGACAATTTAAGACAGTATGCCTTTAATGGTGACTGATAATAAAAGGTTCTAGGTCCCTTTTCTGCTTGTTTGGGGGGGAATCTAATCCTTTTCCTGCAGTGAACAAGCACATTTTCTGTCTTCACTCCTACAAACAAAATGGGTTTCTTTTTCAGCCTCCTTCACAGCCCTTATCCTTTCCACTTCTTCTGTCAGCCTGGAATATTGTTTTAAGCATCCTCAAAGAGGTCATCATTGCAGAAGAAGTCAGGGACAAAATGTGGGGGAGGGAGGAGAAGCAGTGAAATAAGTGAGTGTAACGTTCGTCCTTTGATGAAGAAAAAGGTAGAAGAAAAAATACCCAGGTTCATCAGTAATGCAGGCCCTGCCATCCCCAGATGTTACAGAAGCATTAGAATTGCTCCCTGCAAGAGAAATTGGATTAGTCACAATCTTGTCGACTAATGGGCACACTCTGTGATCTTTAGAGCTTCATTTACTGGGTTAATAGTGCTTTGCCTGAGTTCCTTTGCAATAGGGAAAAAAAAAAAAAAACCTGTAAGAAGAAATATTCTGGGTGCAGTCCACAGCCACTGACACGAGTAATATCATATTCATCACAGACAGACCTCGTATCTCATTACTACTGAAGAGTTTGCCCCCAAGGCATTTGAGCTCAGTCAGGCCAGGCCCCTCATGTGGAACCGTTCAGGTATATTGTGAAATGATTTAATGCGATAATAATGTCCACTTTGTGAGATAGATTATGTTTTTTATAGTGGCTGATGGTTAATGAATGATACATTAGCAAACATCACTAAAACATTATTGAGAAAATGCAGATAAGAGATAGTAACTCCCTCATTCCCCACCCCCACTGTCTCCCAGATGCACAAAAATGGAAAGCAGAACTTACAGAGAACATGACATTTTTGTGATGCTACCAGCTTGCATACTCTCTCTCTTGCTTTTTCTCTAGAGAAGGGGGAAAAGAGATATTTAAAAATGTTGTAAACACAAACTGAAATATCTCTTCTTAAATCAAATGAGAATCAATGAAAGTGCAAACCTGAACAAATACATTATATGTTGACCCAGTTTATTAGATGAAGCCGTTTACCCTGATTTGATTTATCTGGCAATACACTGCTCAGCTGTGAAATGAGATAAGAAGAGCCTATTCACCTTATTTACAATATTATAGTGACTCCCGCTAGCACCACTATGGTTAAGGATCTGTCAGCAATTCCATTACAAACACCATTTTTTTTAGGGTTTGTAACATGGCTGTAGGTTCATGCTTAGCCTGAACATGGCAATCCAAAACCGATAGATTCAATTAAAATCTCCTATTGAGTTCAATGGATTTGGATTAATGCAGCACAATCTTAAAAATGTGAAAATCTCTAGGTAATTTTCTACATATTTAGACATTATTACTGTGCCTTGGGAAGAAATACAAAGAGGGTCATATCCCCTGATAGTGCAACTTTACTGAAGTCAATATGAGTTACAATGATTTACACCACCTGAAAAGCTACCCCTTCTGTCAGGGTTATTACACTTGGCAAAGGTGATTCACACCAAGGAGTTCTTTTTCTGTGTTATTTTGATTTGCTGTGTTATCTGGCTTACATACATTTCTAAAACCTCTTTGTTTCCTTAACAAGGGAGAAGTACATCCCACACACTTTCAATGGGAGTTAAACTACTTCTAAACCTACAGTCTAGAATCCATATTGCTGTTTTCCCATCAACCTTCTGAAATGGCTCCTGGCCTGGGGTTTTCTTTACAAAAAGATCCTTTCTGGTCCAGACCTTTTTTTTCTATTTTGTTTTGCTTTAAAACTGAAGCCTCCAAAGAAAAGTTCTGTTCTGGTTTCTTTCATTTTAATTTGTGAACATCTTAACAGCTCAAACTGAAAAGAATTTTCCTCTCTACAAAAAGAAGACTAAATGCATTTCTGTAGATTTTCTACAAGGCACAATCTGTATTCCTACCAGGTGTGCATAGGTGAATGGGTTTGGTTACGTTTTTGAAGTTGATAATTGCCAGCATTTTCTCTGCCGTATGCATCCACCTAGCTAGATTCTTAGACAGTGTAAATCAGCACAGGTCCATTGACCTCAGCACAGCTAACTGATTTATTGCAGCCGATGATTGAGTCAACACGCATAGCTCACAATTTAACTTGTCTCCTGGTGCTGATACCTGATACGCACACAAATGTTAGGCATGCAGATGTCATATCAATGTCATGTTTATATTCCTGCATTTCTAACACTGAATACATAAATTAATATTTTCAATCAAATCCTTGTTATTTTACACTCCTCTTTTGTATTGAGAGATGTATACATTTATAAGAAATGAGCATAAATGGCAAAGGAGAGGTTTCACTTCTCATGCGTGTTTTACCTTCCACATACCCTCTTCAGTCCCACTCCTCCAGTGTTTCTGGTTGTGCAGAAAGTGAGAAAACTGGGAAAACTGTAAATGTGACTCAGAAAAAGAAGTACAGAAGGCTAGTGAGCTAGTGTCTGCTGAGGTCAAACGGTACGCGATGAACGCAATTATACAGATACAAAACGTATTTTATCCATTTCACAGAGAGTGGATAAATTCTTATCACCAGCATCGCCCAGTGATACCTAATTAGACAAAGCAAAGGCCTCTGCTGCTCTGGATTTTGTTTTGATTTGCACCTGTGTGACTGAAGAGACTGGATCACACTGGTCAGGACAGTTTCTCCTTATTTTGTAACGTGAAGCAAACTGTATTTTCAAATAGGTGTAGTTCTTTAAAAATTGTAATGTTCCTTCTACCTCATGGGTATTGCAAGAGAAATTTGAAAGAAAAAAAGAGGAAATTTGAATAAAGGAAGAATGTAACAAAGGAACAGTAAGACCTTGAACCTCAGTGTTGCCCATTTAGCAATGACTCTCCTACTTCACCGCAGACAGAAATGGTAAAACCTCCAGGGCCTGGGGCTGCCTGACCCCCAGCTGCCTCCCTCCCTCAGAGGAGACCAGTAGGAGGAGATGGCAGCGCTGCTGGGCTGCCATTCCTCTCGGGCTGGCTGCCTCGGAGCGTTGTCCATTCGCAGTCTCACAGACCCACTCACAAGTTTTTCACAAGTTCACAAGGAAATGGATAACAAGAGCCACACATGGCTGTGCCGGTGGGAGCAGCGAGGCAGCGGGTCAGGGAAGGAAGCTGCTCCCTCCATCAGAGGGGCTGCAGCCAGCCCAGGTCTCTCTGGCTCCCACAGCACTTGGTGAGGGGGAAGTATGGTGGCAGCTGGGAGTCCCGCCACCCGAGCCAGCCCAGGGAGCAGCTGCCACCATGAATCTCGTCGACAGTAGCCACTGCCGGTGGGCAAGGCCTGCCGAGGAAGCAGCAATGGCAGCGAGAGGGACGGCTCTCTGAGGAGTAAGAAGGGGGCCCAAGGTGGCGGTAGCAGGAGGCTTGGGGGCTTAAAACCCACCCCGCTTAAATTGTTTCTTCAAGTAGATGTGTATAATAAATTGTTTCCTCGAATAAACCTGTAAGAAGAAATATTCTGAGTGCAGTCACAGCTCCCTGAGTGGTAGCCCTGCTTCTTGCAGGTGCCTGAGGGGAGAAGTGTCTCCCAAGGGGCTGTGAGGAGCATGTCAGGCCCCCTGGGGAGTCATCTCCATCTTAAGAGTGTCTCTGGGAGCTGCAATGAGGGGACAGCCCCAGCCCTGGGGGTCAGCGGGGAACACAAAGTGTTGAGCCTTTTCTCCCCTCCAAGGGGTACCTGGATTTAGACTCCCAAGATGAGATAGTTTAAGGGCATAGGGGGCAGAGTTTCCTTTTTTAAAGTGGGCTCCAGCAGACAAACGCTCAGGATCTGCCGGGGCATGGCCCTGCCCTGAGATGCACCTTGCTGTTCTAGGTGGGACCTGCCTCGGTGGGAACTGTAGCAGGAATCAGCCCTGACGTTGACCACAATCTGCAATCAGCCATCAAACTCCAGTTTTCTTGTGTTGGTAAGATTTTTACTTTGTTTGCTTGCCTAATCAAAGGTTTAGTAGGTTTTCTTTCTTGGTTGTCTGCATTTGTAATGGTCTGAAACTGCATATGCGGATTATCTATGCTATTTTAATGCATCCCTTCTGCTATGTAGGCTTCAGCACATGCGAACTGTGTGCAATATTGGAAAAAAAATTGCAGAATATCATGATTGTATGCCTAGGCACAAAATAACAATATTTTCTACTTGCACTTAGCATCTCATTAATCATTGCTGCAGTCACGATGTCTTATTTGTGATGGGTTTGTTGCCTCAGTCTTCTATGAAATGTTCAGAAATAACATGTATAGTACTTTTATATATTCTGTTCTTTTTTTACACTGCCTACTATGATTGGAATCGGAGAGAGACACAATGCTTGTATTTGAATTCCTCCCTTGGTCCTACCAGTACACAGCAATAAAGCTGTACTCTGTCTTCATAAATTGCAGATTAAACCTACAGCGTATATACAAATCTAAGGGAGATGTGACTCATCTATTGTGATGAGTTACCTTATTGTGATGGATAGACACTAACTGGTAACTCGTTGATGAGTTAAAAAAAGCAACATGACTTGCACTACTTGCATTTTATCAGAGGGCTGGAATTCACATAAGTCAGTTTTCTTTCTTTTTTTTTTTTATTTATAAGTTTGTACATATGGAAAATATGCCATATTAAAACTCTTAAATATGTGGGCTTTTCCACTGTGGCAGGCAGCTCAAACTACCCACTTCAAAGGAAGGCAGTACTGACTTAAGAATATTCAGACTATCTGGAAATTAGACAGAACATATCTGAAATTAGTCTCCTGATATGATAGGTAACCAGAAAACATAGGAAATTCTTGGTTTATCCTCTCAGTGTATGGCACTACCAGAAATAAGAATTTTTTTTTTTTTCATTTTCTACAGACATCGTGGGAAGAGCTTTGAAATTAGACAAGGATCTCTGTTAGTGACAGGACATAGCAGGCAGATAGTAGAGGCCAGAAATTCATGAACTGTGATGGTCAAGTCAAGTTACAAAAAATAGCATTGTTCCTTATCAAATATGGGCACTGATTGTTGTCAGTCTGTTCACTGACACTGTGTATCATTAATCATTTGAATCAGGCATTTCCTAATTTTTAGGTAGAGTTGCAGATTTATCTTAGTTAATGATGTAGGAAACTAGTTTTTTAAGTCTCATAATAATATTTGCCTTGTTCTTCAAGTGCAGCTATATGATAAATTAACTGCTTACCTACACATTGAATTTAAATACTTTTATAAGCATCCCAGAGCATTTCTGGCACTTACTTTTCTCTGGCTGTTATTCTGGCAAACACATTTTGTGAAGCATGACTATTCCTTCATTTCGCCAGAGATCTTGATATGTATGTGCAGAGAAGTAGAATTCCAACCGGGGCTGACAATGGAAACGATAACATTAAAAAACAGTCTGAGAACTTAGAGAACATTCTCAACTTAAGAAGTTGGAATTACTGTGGAAATCTGCTGTACCTGTTTTCTAGTAATACCTAGAAGTCCTACTCATGGATTAATACCATACTGTATTAGACACTGAATACACATAGAACAGAAAAACCTCTGCCTCAATTTGTAAAATAAGTATAAAGCAAGAAATAAAAAAGAGAAACAGGCAGATTAGGAAACAAGAGAAAATATTGGATAGCATAATAGGAGTCATCTAAGGAATCTTTCTGTTCACTGCTGGTATGGACATGAGAATGGCACTCTGATATCTATAAATTCAGGATCAGCCAACAGGAAGTAGCAAAATATGCCTGCACACTTCACAACCTGGAGGAAACTGAATTTGCTGAATTTGCAACTAGACATATATGATGTTAGCATTTTACAAAGGCTATGTGAAGGGTTTTAATTTGCCTTTTTTCCCAAATTTGCTATTGCATAACTAATCCTTAGAAATCCTCTGCCTATTTAGAACAAACACAAGGAGAAATGGAAGAATGTTTTACTTTTGGGCTTTTAAGTCATGATATGATCAGGTCAGTGAAACATTGTCCCTTTTATAAAGTTACAAAAGTTGAGATGCTTTTTCTGTTTTTTGTTTGTTTGTTCGCTCATGTCAGTTGTCTCCAGGTGTTTGGTGTTATTCTGTGCTTTTCAAGATGACAGGAAGGGGAGGATGCTTCTAAATAATATGTTGCCCTGACTTCATAAGGCTTGTTTTGTCTGGCAAATGAATTATGTAAACCTTCTCCACCCGAAACTGTTTCAAGTCAATTAATTGTTGTAATTACTTAAGATTTCTTTTTAATGAATATGACTCTCCAGGGATTTGATGATATCCTGTCATCTGTAGGCCTGATAAATGAAATGTGATTTGTGGCTTGCTGCAAACTGAACCCTTGTACTTGAACAATGTCTCTCTTTCCTATATCCTCATTAAATGGAAGAAATGCCCTTGATGGAATTAGGAACATTTGCTTTAGTTGGTCCCTAGTAAGAATGGAGGTATAGGCAGATAAATTTTGGCTTTTACCCCTTTTGTTCTGTCTTCTTTTAAATGTGGGCCTTGTTAACACATTGAAAATTACTCAGACCAAACACATGACCCCAGTGAGGTTACCTGTTGTAATTGAGACTAGCTTAGCTGTTCCATCTCTCATCCCCATTAGGTGCACTGAAATGTGAAAGATTAGCAGTCAGTCGGTGCACAAGGAGGCCAACACTGTATGATGGGTTTTTATATTATCTTTTTTTATGACCTTCTTTGCCCCCGCCAACACTTTGCTATCAGAACAGGCAAATTTGACAAGCAAGGCACCCTCCCTTTGTTTTTGTGCAATACCTAGTTTCCAGTGCTCCTCAAGAAAAACAGAGCTGCCCAGTGCTGCAGATAATGGCAAGCAATCCAAAAGAGCATGTCAAAGAACCATGAAGTTTGCAACGAGTTCCTACAAATAGTGTCACTTCTTACATATCAGTTTCAACTAGCCTATTTTCCCCCACACTGCCATGTACATAGTATAATCTAATCACCAGTGCTAGGAAAGCATAAAGCAGGTAGGTTTTCCTGATTTAAATTCCATTGGTAAAATGGGGATTACTGCTTTTATTGCAAGACCTTTCCTGAATATCACATGGGTACATTAAACATCATAAAATGCATAGCAAAATGTAGTGTCTTGGTCATAGTTTGGAATGTAAGGGCAATGAATTACTGTGTATCACAAGCAAAGATCACTTTGACCTTTTTCCAGTCAAGAGAGGGTGCCTCAGATATATGTAGCTGTCTGAATCTGGCAGTCATGGGTAGTGTAAGTGTACAGAAGAGGCAGCATCCCTGATAAATGAAATGATTTAACAAACAGAAGAATCTGCCACATGTATTAGTTAGTTAAGAGAAACAGGGGGGCATGAAGGGTAGAAAGGTGAAAATTGTGAGGAAAGAGTGACTAGGAAATACCAGACCAACATCTGGGAGGAAGAGATCATGGAAAAGGAGAAAACGCTGAATTTTCACAGAAAGGGGTTTTGCACGTTGGAGTTCAAAATTCAGGAATGGCTGTAGCTATTTAGAAAAAAATATGTCAAACCCTGAATCTTTCCTAAACTCTAAGCCCACTTCTTTGTGCTGGCTGTTCTACTCTTCCCCTTCCCTCCAGTCTGTCCTTTTTCTTTCTGGGTTTGCAGGAGCTATAGGCAAGGATACAGGTGTACAATAAAGTGCAAGGAACAGTTTTTCCTGGCTTGATGGGCCCAGCTAAAAAAGCAGTATCTGGAAGTATTATGAAACTGATTGTCTTTGGTGCAGTAATTGGATGGAAGACATTCAGATCACCTTTGATTAGATGAACTTCTGAAACTACTGAGATTTATCAGTGCACAGATCTTATTCTCAGAGGACTCAAGAGAAAGTGTCCCATTAACTTAATGAATCAGGCCGCAAGAGAACAACTGCTCTTGAAGTCAGAATGAGAGATTTCCCATCAGTGGCACAAATTCTGCCAATAAAAGCAACAGGATTTCTCAAGTGAAATGAGATTAGAATATGTCTCCCCTGATTTTCAGTAGTTAAATGATTGACTATCCTGTAATAGGCTAATTATTAGATTTCCCTTCAATTTTTGTGTTGCAGGAAGGAATGAAAGTTTTCTTTCTCTACCTAGATTGTGTGGCAGCCATGGCAGTGTCTCACCAATGCCGTTGCATAGTCTTGACCTCTGAAAGGTGGCATGGTGCATTCGTCTTTCCCAACCTCATCTGCCTTCAGCAAGATGTCCTGAGCTCTGGAACTTCTGGCAATTTGACAAAGGCATCCTCCTACGTGTCAGTTCTTGTTATCCACTCTATCTTCCTGACACATGACACACACGTCAGCTCTCATTTTTTCACTGCCTGCTTTGTTTGCCCCTTCACAGGTGGGAGATTCCACATCATCTTTTTTGAGCCATTTCCAGGGTGCTTCTTATTTTCCTGCAATACCTTTGTGGCCTTTCTTGACAATTTAAAGATCTTTTTTGTCACTACTGATGGTTTGCGGTTCTTCACAGAGAAAAACAGCTTTATAGAGGCTTCGTTAGCTAGCCATAGTAAGCTATTTCCACGCCTTCTTTACAAATTATACTCTTCCAGCTACTATAGATAAGTTGCTAAATGTTTTTGACATAAAGCATATGGAAGTTGCTCACCTGAGAATGCTTGTTTAGTAAGAGCAATGAATACTTTCATAGCCTCTTAATCTCTTTTATAAACATTTCAAGTACATTTGTTTCATCATTATAAAATTGTGTTATTGCTAAATATTAACATCCTAATTTTATGGATGGCAAAACTAGTATCTACCTCCCACATGCTTTAGCTTAGGCTGTTTGACTGCAGTAGAGTTATTTTTGATGGGTCACGGACAAGCAGGCTATGCAAATCATTGATCACTGCCTCTCCTCTCATCTCGAAGTGAAATAGCAGGAAGCAGAGATTATAGAAACGTATTCTTGTCAGTCTGTCCTTCATAAAGGCAGGGAGCCTCTGACTGCCCCTGGTAGCTCCTCAGTGGTCTTGAAGGTTGGTTTTAGGGAAAACAACCTAAAGGGTTAACTTACAGGGAATAACCTGCCAGGCAAGTGGTCCTGAAGGTTGAAAGAAAAAAAAATATTCCTGACCCTGGTACTCATGTGTTTAGACGCTTGCCGTAAGAAGTTCAATGAGAGCTGAGACAATGGGCAGATACTCTTCAAATTGCATATGGTGGCTGCACATGCTTAACTACTTACCTCAGGTGATGATTTTAAGACTGAAACGTAGTAATTTAAATAACTTTTAAGCCTTGTTTCTCCTTCCGTATGTGGTTTTTTTTGCATTATTTTACCTTTGTAAAGGTAACTTACATTAATTTGTTGTCAAAATGACATCATAAATGAGAAACAGATACTTGCAATAAATGTAAACTTTGAAAATACCAAGTTTCTTTGATCTAATCTAACTAGGCTTTATAACAATAAATCTGTTTTGGTTGATTTTGAGGTTTTTTAAATCCAGGTTTTATTTCTACAATCACTAGCATAAATAATTATACCTAATAAAGACATCCCATTGCTGAGGTGTCTTCCTGTATCAGACTAGACTACCTTAGAACACGTACTAATAAAATTGTCTTTTCTAGACAGTTTGGGATCTTTCTTACAAATTTAGTAATTTTGTGTTGTTGTTTCTGGTCCACTTGAGAAGTTACTAACAAAAAGCAGTGTGAATAGTCATGTTTGTCTTGCCTTTCAGAGTTCTCCTTTTAATGCATTCCACAGAGATGATTCAGTCAATTACTTTTGTCAAATCAAATCCATTACTTTGTTTTTACATAAAGTTTAAAGGGATAATTTATGCTCTTAAAGTTAGGAAGGTTTTTCAATAACTGGCTAAATGGCAAATAAGAGATATCTGAAATTGTAGCTTTAACTTGTACCACAATATTCCTATTGTTTTCTTCTACAAAATGGAGTTGCCAAACAGGCAAAACTGTCACACTGAATTAGAACATGGTTCAAATGAAAAATGCAAAAGAACATACAACCTAAACTTAAAAGAAAGTTAAATGACATTAGCAAAAAGGAGGTATGAGGAGTCTTTAAGATGCTTTTCTCTGTATCAGTTTCCAGTAATACAATAAAAGCAGCAATATTCTATTATTATAATAAGTAGAATGCATGCTTTCAGAAATTGCCTATAGGCACGTACTTTTATGATATACAGTAAACACTTTAAACTGTGTGTCTCAATAATAAAAACATGAAGAACCCACCATTTACATTTGATAAGATCTCCCCTGTTACGTTCAGTGTAATAACAATGCCTACTTCAGAGAGGTGATATAGGCATTTATTAATTGATGTTTTATCAAGTTTTCACAATTCTTAAATGTAGACCTTTTGTGTATGTATGTGCCTGTGTATATATAGATACACACACATATATATA
>VZTL01091598.1:0-13268 GCA_013400535.1 Scopus umbretta
CTGAAGTTTCCTTGGTGAAGTGGGTGAGGAGGCAGAAAAGCAAAACATAACTGAGGGCAAAGCCTGGGACTTTGAATACTTGAACTCTAAGCCTACCGAGAGGAACCTGATTATAAATGTTTTGTTTTGCAGGTGTAGTTTGAGTGTGGACACCTAGAGTGGCCTCCCCTGCTTCTGTTCTCCAGCAGCATGGCAAGCTTATCACAGCTGGCTCTTGTGTTTGGGCAGAAGTGTTTCTAGTTTATCTTTCCAGTGTACATCATTTTCCAGGTCCAAATTATTTTATATAAATATATTGTCTTACACTTATTGGCAGAATCAATATTTATGAAGTTATGCTGTTTCTCACAGATATAGATATATAAAAACCAAAGATAGTAATTGTATAAACTCTATATATCAACCTGAAAAAGAAAGGAAAAGAAGACAAGACAGCCCCATATCTAGAGGCAGCAAGGCAGGCATTTAAGCATTTGTGAAAAAATGTCAGAGCCTCCAATCTGCTGCTACTTTCCGTAGGTCTGCTTATCATAATGACTCAAAACATACTTTTGTAGATTCCTTCTTGTTATTTTAGATAGCCTGTACAATATTTTCCATGGAATAGCATTCCAAGTCAGAACAGTTTTACTTCAGATTTTCACTGGCCATCAGTTTATATTGTTAATTGGATCTTGTTAATTGGATCTCACAGAATGGTGACACCATCAGAATGAAGAACAACATAACAACCTTTCAGGAACAAGGAGAAGAGTAACTCACCAGTCTTTAAAGCAAATATGAGGTCATCAAACTCCTGTGATTCCTCATCAGCAACCAATGAGCTGGTACTAAATCCTCCAGAAGGGTGGAAAACATTGCCGTTTTGTGGACTTTGCTTAAAGGAAGCACTAGCTTGACTAGCAGGCTGCAAGGATGCCCTCTCCCAGTCTGCAGGCACCTGCAAAGTTTAAAAAGACAGAGAAATGCAATAATCATCAAAACTATAGTGTAGTAACTGGAAACTATGACCAGAGCAAAACTCAAGACCAAGAGATCTTGGAACCAGCTACTTTGTCACTTCCATACTGTTTATTATGCCTGTCTTAGCTATCTCAAAAAGTATTGTTATTTCTCAAAAAATATTGTTATTTCTGAACATTGGCCCCTAGTATGGAGAACTTTAAATTAAAGCACTGAAAGGTTTGAGGTCACTCATCTCTTACCACTGCCTCTTCTTCTGCTGGACCCTGCTTCTCCCTTCTATAGCCACTAATCATCATAATTTTCCATCTACAGCTGGCAACCCACTGCTTTTGATGTTTACCAACACAATATTTTAAAGTAATTTGTCAGTCTTTGAAGGTTGTGGTGGTGGCATACAGCCCTACAGTTTCGGTATCAATTTTGCCAAAGTTCATCTGCTACTTCAGTTTAAGGTAGAGCTGCACAAAAAAATCAGAATTCCAGTTCATGAGAAAAGAGGTAGTTTTGAAAATCTATCTCCTCCTTAAATGTGATGAAAAGCCAAAATACTGAACTCTAAAAAGATATTATTTAGGACATTCAAAATATATTTTCTCAGTTTATTGCTCGCCCACTGTTTAGGAGCTCAGGAACATAAAAGCTTGAGCACATAATTGCTGAGAAGCTATGCTGTCCACCAAACTGGCACCACCTTAAGTGAGATGCTGAGAAGTTGAATAAGTTTAGTGATCTGCCAGGAGGCAGCTGAGGAGCTTTAAAATCCAGACAGACCTACAATCAAGCAGGTAGAGAAATGGGCAAAACAGCTGCCAGGTAAGCAGCTTGGTTTCCACAAAAATTATTACTAGAACTGACATGTTCCCTTGAAATATTTCGATTCCATTAAATCAGTGGTTTTTCTGGAAAAACTGCTTAGCTGGAAAATTTTCAACTAGCTCTATCAACATGCATGTACATAGCAGCAAAAGTCACCTTGGTTTACTACAGGTAGCGAAAAGGGATACTAGCAGCATTCCAGTTCCAGCAACGAAGAGATTGAAAATCATCTCCTCAAAATTTCTTTCCGTTCCATTCCAATTTTATTCTAATTTTATTCTATTCTATTAAAATTTCCAGAAATTTTGCACAGCATGACTTTGGAAAATTAAAGTCTTAAAACTCATCTCAGACCTATAGTAAGCTAAACAAATTAACTTGATGTTTTGATTTCTCATGACCTACTTTTGACAACACTATAACCAGCCTCTATAACAAACTGAAGACTCAAATAGAAAAGGGGAAATTCTCTAAAGGAGATGTTACCAGGGAATTGTAAGTTCCAGGAATATCATCATAGTTAAAGATAATAATTTTTATGGTAAAAAAAAAAAATAATACCCCCCCCCTCAAAGCCAACATATAATAATTAGCATCTCATTCCTGTGTATTACACTTCAGTACTGCCACTTAAATCTCCAGGTACATTTTCAATACACAAGGTAGTAACTATAGAGCACTGTTACCTCTTCCATAGCACTGATGAGGTTCTGAGTGGACTTGCTGATCTCTCCACCCGCGGCTGGCAGACCGCTGCCATGTGTGAAAAAAGCTGATCCCGGAGTTGTATGCCCATTCATGTCTACAGTATAACTTGCTTTCACAGGACAGCAAAGTTGGTTGTGCAGGATAAAATATACCACAAAGACATAAAGACCCTGAAACAGAGAGAGAAAAAGAACATCAGTATGTGAAGTGCAGGGAGTTTAGATCAGAGTATGAATGCAGCCATGGTAAGGTCCCATAAGTTGTAGCAGAAGCCTTCCCTTGCACCAGAACTCCGTGCCCCATAGGCCTGCAGCCAGTTTCTATGGAAAATAAGAGACAACGTCACTGCCCATCAGAGATCTGGAAGTTAAAAGTATGTTCATATCCTGAGGCCTCTGGCTAAAAACACACACATACAAAAAAACCCCAACCCAAAAGAGTCATCAAAAATTATTATTTGGTTGAACCCACACGGTTGCAAAGCAAAGCCAAGATACCAACAATAACAAAAACAACTCAAGTTTCACAGTTGTCATAATAGTGAAAATGTGGTTAAGGGCCTCCTTTACAATAGGATTTGGCTGCTGGCCCCTAGCCACAATTCTTTATTTCTTTACTGACCTGCTGGCTCTTTGCGTTCTTGCCCAATTTCAATCTCGTGCAAACTGCACTGCTGCCGTCACAGATACCAAGTTGTAACTATAAATTAGATTCTCTACGATATCCACTAATTCAGCACTGTCCTTCATTTGTGATTACTACAAAGACTCTGCTGTATGCCTCTGCAGTTCTTTAAAACTTGCTAATTTTGACCTTTAGACTTAGCCAAGAGAAGTATTATAACCATGTCTTTTGTTTGCAAAGAAGTCCAGGGACTGAACTTCTGAATATGAAATCTGACTTTCTCTAACTCTTGAGTTGCACTGATACTGAGGGAAAATAATCCATTTCAATTGATAAATCAACCATTTCAATAATTACTAAAGAAAGGGATAACCAAAAAAGTACAGAAAGAAGACTTCTGGATTCTTCCTGAATGCTGCAATACAATTACAATTGCATTGTTTTTTATATTTCACATTGTCCTCTAGATCCCGAAACCAACTGTACTAAATGGTACAATTTATTGGAAAGGTACCCATTGTCATGAAGGTAATAACTGGAATTATAAATAGTAAAGAGTTTAATCTAATTATATTTGGGAATTCCTAATGGAAGGAATTTTGAAAATACATGGAGACTGTAAATACCCAAGATATATGTTCATTTCCATCCCTATAAAACAGGCAGCAGCACTTCATGATCCACGGATCATAATTTCTAATGCCAAAACTATGTGACAGAACAGTCTGGTCCAAGGTGACACATAAGAGAAGTTAATGGGATCCAGTGGGATTTCAATCTCAGCTGCTCAAACACTGGAAATATCCTCATGCAGCTGCTACAAAGCCATACAGCTCTGCGTGTGCATTTTTTTCTAACAGCAAACCAGCAAACAAAAGTATTAAAAACAACTATTCTGAGAAAGCATTTTACCATTTTTTCAGATTATTGTTTTTTGTCATGAGGACCCAGAGCAGTTAACTGACAGGAAATTTCTGTGTGATACGTGTAAGTAAATACATTCCAAAACACTGAGGCAAACACATGTTGCACTTAAGAGACACTAAAGAAGAACCAAAATGTGCTTTCATTCTACAAAAAAATCCAAGGTCTCTGATGTAGGTCAAGCATAATGGGACCAGCAAATGGATTTCTTTTAATTTAAGTTGTTTAATGGATATGAAAAAGATAAAAAAACTCAAGAAGAACAGATAACTGTGACGACACTGAATTCAGAGCAGCCTCTGGCATTTCAGTCTCTGAAGACCTAGCCACAAAAGTTGCAAACACGTTTCAAGTGGTTTTGTACTTTCCAAGAAAACCCATTAGCTGAAAACACTGCACAGCCCTGCGTTTCAGAATTGCAGGGATATCAGGCATAGGTATGCAAGGCCCATGCTATGTCATTCTCCTGTGCAGCCCCAAGCGTGGACACTCACTCTTCTAAAACAAATAAACATGGAATAAAGTGCCACAATTATCTCCTTAACTTGGCCTGGTGGCCTGATTTAACTCTCCGTGTGTTTCTCAGGAACTACCTGCTATTTCTCAGTTCTACCAGAACTACAGAAAGGCATTTTGACACCCAAAGCACCCTTGCCGCCATTCCTCCCTGCTGCCACCGCTTCTGCCCCTGGCTGTCATCCAGAGGTGCAGACCCTCATCCTGGGCAGCAGGAGCCAGTGTCCCTGAGACGTATCGCCTTGCATGGCACTCCTGCTGCAGCCCTCCTTTTCTCGAGGCTGAGAAGGATCTTAAGTATGTGCAGTTCAGAGAATTCCCACATATCGATGCAGACGGGTGATGAGACAGCTCCTCTGGGTCCTTCCATAACGAGCACGTGAACTCGGGGAGGTTATTTGACTGTCTAAGGACAGGAGGAGTCGCAGGCTGAGTTAGCTAACAGAAACAAAAATTGTGAGTTTTACTTCTCCAACTCTTGTAAAATATTATGGCAATGTCTTACAAAGAGAAGGTTATACCTAACAAAACCCAGTACTCCTAATTTGGTTATGCATTTACACAGGAATTGGGTTGCTGGATGGAAGACTTCTTGCTTAGCTGGAAAAAGGTTGGAACTTTCTTTGACCCACATTCCTATCTAAATCTAGAGTCCCAAGAAGATACGCTTTGTAGAGGTGAGACCCTACATGCCATCACAGTGGTTTTGTTTGAAGTGTCAAAGGGGGGTTGTGGTCTTATTCTCGCTACCCCATGTCTCTATTAGAAACCACTGCAACTGAATTTTGGGAAATCGAAACAAGGTGAATGGTCCTGCCCCAAAAATACTGAGTTCTAGTGATCATACACCTGAAGACGCCATGGATCAAGTCGTATTGATCTCTGCTTATTTTAGCACCAGCAGCTAACAGACTGTTTACTCTGAAAGAGCACGGGCAGGATGCAGACAGTTGGGTTGTGTCAGCGCAACCACAGCTTTCATAGTCTCAGTGGGTTTTTTTCAAAAGCACTAGTTTGAGAATTGAATTGTCCTTCATCATACTTTTGATACGCGGTATGTTCTTTTTCACTTCAACCTTTAATACTGTAAAAATCGTCTTAAAGTGCAATGAAAAGAAGGCTGTTGGCATTGTAATACATGTTTCACTGTGTTTGTCCTATAAACAACTTTGGGCAAGATGGCACCACTTTACTTTTTCAGAGACAGACAGGCATTGTCCTTGCCAGTTGGACCAAGTATGAAATGCAGAGACTAGTCAAGTTCTGTTGACAGGTCTACCAGACCTGCAGGGTGTTCAGAGAAGAAACCCACACACTCCAAAGGGCCTGAGAGAAGATAGGCCTGGGTATGGATATCAGTAACACAGGCAATGACATCTCTGTTAAAAATGTGGTAAATATTATTTTTTTTTATTTTTCAGAAGATTTCATAACCCCCCCCAACCTAACCCTCAAAACGCAAACCCCAAAACTTCAGCCAAGTACCAACATCCTCTGCTGTTGCCTGCAGATTCGGAGCCATTCTCCTCAGCACACAAGCATGTACAGGGAGGCCAAAAGAAACTATTTGGTCTCAGAGGGAAATGACTGATGGCTGACCTGAGAGCTTAACCTGGGCTCTACGGAAGCTGATTGAACAACTAAGCTAAAGAGCTAGGACTCTGGAGGATTTAATTGTAATACTACATAACTTCTGTGCACTGGGCCCACAGGGCTACTCATGAAACATTTAATGCCATGTAATTTACGGTTACATTATGACAGTAGTATTAATACAACATTACAATAAAAGATAAGAGGAAAAGTGTTACTAATGCGTCTTCCGTGGAGGAAGGTGAGAACTACTTAGAGCAGACAACTAGTCTGTACTGAAGGTGGGAGCACAGACAAGCAACTTACAGTTCTTCTCAGTTGTGGTGGCTGCCTGAAAAATGTTTGTAAGATATTGTCAGTAAAGGCTGCTTGTTATTTTACTGATATATGTTGATGGAAGACAATTAAGCTTTTGTTATTTCACTTCAGCAAGCTGGTCTGTACATCTGCTCTTTTGCACTGTTTTGTCAGGGAAAAAAAGTAGCCAGAAAAAACACAGCTACAACTGTCTGAAGGAAAGCTCACATGCAAAAGAGTCCACGGGGACCTTTTCCGCCAGAGAGCTGGGAACAGCCTCAATGCTGCTCTAAGTTATGCCAGATACTTCACCAATCTTCTTTCAGATTTGCTATGGATTCTTGACCAACCTGATTGCCTTCCGTGACTGGTTGAAGGGAGAGCGGTGGATCACATCTGCTTTGAGTTTTGCAAGGCTTTCAGCAAGGTCTCTCACAGCACTCTGGTACCCAAGTAAGGACACTGTCATTTAGATGGGCAGAGCACTGGATGGGTAAGAACTTGAGCGAGTCCAGTGGAGGGCCACCAATATGGTCAGAGGCTCAAGCACATGCCCAGTGTGGACAGGCTGAGGGAACTGGGCTTTATGGCATGAAGAAGGCTCAGAGAAGAATTAATAGCCACCAGCTGCTATTAGCTTTCCAATACACAAGAGGTGGTTACCGAGAAGACAGAGGGTCATGGCAGGAGAGTGAGAGATACTCGTCCTAAGTTGAAACAGGGGAGGTTCCAACTGGATGCAAGGAAAATATATTTAATGTGAAGGTAATTAAGCTCTGGAACAAGTTGCCCAAAGGGACTGTGGAAAGTTCTCTAGAGGAGAAGGGAGTTTTTTCCTGGTACATTTTATAATTTGTGGGAGGGTTTAGTGCATGCATGGGTTTGAGGGGGATTCCCATATGCAACAGCTTGATTTATTTATTCTGTGGAGTGACAGCTGCAGGAAGCCAGTAAATTAAGGACAGGCTTCCACAGCTATCAATAAAAGGTCAGAATACATTTTACACTTCATATGATCACATGCAAACTTGGAGGACTGATCCATAGAAAGCCTTCATTGCACGTTTGACACTGGTAGTCTCTCTGCCTCTTTATCCTCTAGTTCTGCATGCTCCAACTGTGCTGACACTACAGCATGTCTAATTTGGAAATTGAGATAACTTTGCTAATAGTAATGAGACATAATACAACAGACTGTAGCCCATCAACAAACCTCTTCATCATCTCATTTTTACATGCTGAGAGAAAACCAAGATGCCTACTGTATCCCATAATTTTAAATTGGTCTTGTAAAATAAGGGACTTTTATTACTCTAATAAACATGAACACACCAAGGCATTAGATTTTTTTTTTTAAAAAAAGCTAATATACATCATACTTCTCACAGAAATATTTTCATCCACGCCTGAAATACCCTACCTTGAAATTGCAAAAGCTGGTTTTCCAAAGAGAAGTGGATTCAGATAATGTCATTTATTTTAGAGGAATGGTATTTTTATTTATAAAAGTAAGTATCTTTGCAGGACTTTTGGTAAATAAAAGTCGTTTGAACACTCCATTTGAACCGTTCTTCAACCTGTCCCAGGGTACGTATCATCAGTAACAAAAATTCAGTGCACTCTACAGAGCTGCTCTTTGAGTTCCTATTTTAATTTGGAAAATTTTATCTGATAAATATCATCACATGACTATGTCACTAATCATGTGACTATATCACTAAAAGTTGTTTTTTCAAAAAATAACATTTTAAGTGAAATCAACGCTTGTGAAGAAAGATGGTATCTTGTGTTAGACCACAAAAAGACTTCCGTGTCCAGAACTGGATCATTCTGATCCTTGGATCACTGTGGCTGCAACATCACTATTATTTTTAAAGTTACACATTTATTGGTGCCAGGTGGTTAAAAAAACCCAAGAAATCACACAAACAGGTGTGCCTGCCAACAGAATAGTTGTCTTTATTCAGACCAGCTTTTGAGACTGGCTGTCTGTAGTCCCTGTAGAGGAATTTCCGCATGCTGGTTTATGCTTTGGTTAGTTTCGCTTTAGTTTTTCTAATCTTAACGAGGGTGAGATTTAATCTTGTTCTCTCTCTGCACTACACTCATTTACTCTTGGCAACCAGTCCTAGAAAGTCCTTTGCTTGTCAGTTTAATGGTCAGGCTGTCCTTCCTGGCTGGCTGTCAACGGCCATGGGTGCTGCTGCCAGTCCTGGTGGCAGCATCTGGGCTGACGCCTGTGCACCTTAATGCCTTAGCCGACTTCTTGCAAACTTCCCTGGGGATTTCACTGATTCACTGGAAGTTCTTATGTTGCGGACTTCTCTTTTCTCACGTACTTTTCCATCTCCGGCCAGTCAAAGCCCACTGTGGATTAACACTGATTTACATAATAAGTGCCTACTGCTTTTGGGAAAATTACTGGTCTGATTAATCCACATAATTTACATGTTTTGCCATGTTCAAGAAGTCAGTATCTACATAGTAAAAAATGATTAGAGGAATCATATTCAGGAAATTATAATCAGGGCCATTGTACAATGCATGATCTTTATTTGATATTGTTGTCTTTCCTAATCATTTTTGTAAGCAAATTAGCCAAAGGACTGAATATTCATACGCACAATAGCATTAACAATGCTAACCAAGTGACATGCATAAAACATGTATTATTATTTCCTTCTGCAAGTTTCCTTATTTTCAGAGTTGATGATGATAAATTGCATGTACAGCATTTTTGTGCATGTCTAGGTATCAAAAAGCAGACTTTAATTCTATTTTTCTGCATCTTCTTCAACCACATTTTTCTTTGAGAACAGCTTGAAGATCTTTTATTGGTGTCATCATGACAGAAGTAGCATCTTAGTCACATGATACTATATCCTAAGCCATTGCTTAACATCTCCCACTCATAGCTCTCCAGAAATATTAACCTTTGAAATGTAAATCAGATCCTTCTGTTTAAATCTAACTCTTTTTCTTAGCATTCAAAGTGACTGTTGTAAAAGCCATGTCTTTAGCAGTACAACCCTGCCAACCGGCGATTTCACTTAATAAGTTGACTTTGGACCTGCTGCGTACCATCAAGGGTTTGGCTGTTTACTTGCTCTTAAGCACCAATTTTGATGAAGCTGTCGTATTCTTATAACTTCTCTTATCACAATTTCTACTGGAAACATTTACTGCTTACTCGCAATTTGCTTCCCGAGTTACTTACTCTCCATTTTGCTCTGTAGGAAAAGACTTGTGTCAATTACAGCTGAACTTCTAAAAATTCACATCAAAATGAAAAGACAACAATAAATGTAACTGAGGACTGCAAAACTTATACCATCTTGGTAGGCAACACCATAAGACCAGTTGCTGAACCAACCAATTGCCACCACATACATACACATACACATACACATACATGCACTCAAGCCACCATAAAAAAGGAATGAAGAAAAGTAATTATTCATATATCTGTCATTGAATTAAGAATATATTTACAGGTTTTCACTCATATATAGTTATTTTGAGTGCTTTCTTTTCTTGTAAAGTTATAATTCCACAGATAAACAGGTTATGGGTATATTCTGTAATAAGGATAAAAATACTGTGCTTTTGCATTATGAATACATTTTCCTAATATTAAAGTAACACTCAAAATTTAGTCTAAACTACCAAATTTCTCTTTGTGCAGAGCCAACTATGCCAAGACCATGCTGAAGCTTGCATTTTCTGCCCAAAGCCAAAGCCATAAATTCCTTTCTGGCAAACTGCATTCAGTTCAGATTTAGTCTGAACTTGGCTCAGGCTTACCTGAAATGCTCACAAACTTTGCCAAATCTTTAAAAGGCAGAATTTCTTGGATACTCAGGACTCACTATAAATATTTTGCATAGCTCTCAGTGCACTTGCAGCTACTCCCACACAACAGCCATTTTTACCTCCAATTTTAGCCCTGCAAGTGGTGGAAAAGGTTTTGGGATTTTTTGTTGTTGTTGTTTGTTTTAAGAGGACAGATTCAAATTTTAAAAGAGAGGTGTTCAGCTTGAAGATGCACTGAAAATACAGATGCTTAGCCAAACTTGCCAGATGTGCAGATGGGACGAGAATAAGATTCCGTTCCTTGTTTCCAATCTAGTCATCCTGGAACTATCAGGAAAGCCCTATTTTTGTATTTCAGCTCAGCTGAGGAAGGAACAAACACTGAGACAAAGACCAAAGGTACAAAGAGTGGGATAGACGTGATCTGTGGAGGACAAACATGGGAGAATCAGTATGCAGAAGCAGCTTGCAATTCATCTCTGCAGTTCTGGCTGAAGTCCCTCGTTAGACTGCTCTGTGAGATTTGGTAAATCACACCAACCACATGTGGTTGCAGGAAGCTGAGAACAGCCAAGAGCAGAAAAAGCAGACTAGCACCCTGTTGTTCCCCATCTCTGCTCCATTTCTTGGCCCATGGCTTTTTTCCCATCTGCCTTTTTCTTTCCTGCACAGGCAACAGAAATCAGGGACAGCACCCCTTGTGGTCCTCTTTGCATTAGGTTCTTCTTCTGCTTTGTTCCATGTGGAAGAAGACCACTCCAGTAGCGGAAAGCAGCCAGATCACATACCACTGAAAAAACAGACTATTTGTCCACTGATAAACCTTATACTACTAGAGAAAAAACACAAAGACCAAAAGCTGTAAGGTCATTCCTCACATGTTTTTCAACTGCATCGACTGTGAAGACTGAGAAATACCAGAGGTCATGTATTTGCACATATGCTCTACAAAATTTTTCAAACATTTACCCTCATACCTGCTTTCCAAGGTAACAATTTATAACCCTACATTTCAGCTCACACCTTACAATGTAAGCCGACTACTGTTTTCATTTCTTCCTCAAAAAGACAAGAAATGGCAGATGAAAAAGCGTTTGTCACCTCTGCCCCTAGGCTGAGAGATTCCCTGACCATCAGTGTTAGAGGAGTTAATTCTCTAGCTATATCTGAAAGCAAGCTGAAAGCTAGCATGGGAAAGCAATACTCAGGCAGGGAGCTAGCACTGGGGGACCATACAAACCAGCATCACTGAATACAGATCAATCCTGCCCATGTAAACAGTCAAAGGAAGTGATATTCCTGCAGCACGTTAAAGTATTGTTTTTATCATTATTTTTTGTTAAAGCAGTAATTTCTACTCATGTAGATTAATGACAAATAGAGTTGAAAGGACAGGAAAATGAAAGTTGACATTGACAGACAGGAAGAGTCAAAAGAGCAAAGTTGTTGCTGAACCTACTTGCTGCTACAGAAAATCTCGAAATGAAGAGTTAAATAAAGGCTAGGAGTTATAGCCATAACAACACTTCTTCCCTTTAATTGATTCTCTTAGTATCATAACCTCTCTTATGCCTACTGTTATCTCTTTATTTCTTGTTACTCTGTGATATCTGACTGAGAAATTGGATACACCATTTATTTAGCAGCCTTTCACTCCAGTGCCGTGAAAGAGTAAAACTGTAACTGACTGGTGCAACTCCAGAAGCCATGAATGCAAGAAACCTGCAAAAAACTCTGGCTTGGAGGCAACCCAAGGGTTCTGGATTAATGATATAATTATTTTCCATACCTGCTGCTTGGGTGTTTTAGGTCAAGACTGCTGGGAATAAGGTGTTTGTATACTCCAGCGTTCTCTGACTATTGGAAAAATCTCCTGGGGATGCTGCAGCCAGTTAGAGAGCCGCAGTTCTGTAAGGAACCAAATAAGGTCTCACCATCTTCAACTTCCCCTTAATTAACACTGACCCCAGCAAGTGCCTTACAATGACTTTTAATGCTTTTTTATGTCCAGAATAACAGATGTGTAAGTTACTGCAAGAAGTAGTTATTTTTGTCAGAGCGCCCTGATTGCCTCAGAAATCGAGGTCTTGTTTAGCAGGCTTTGCTATTAAATGATATTCGTAGGAACCTGTCAGCAGTTTACACTCCCTACTTCCCTTGATTTTAATGGAAATGACTGTAGACGTTTACTGCCTTTCTGCAGCTTCAGAGACAGCAGAAGGCAAGTCTTATTTATAAAGCAGGAAGTTAACACTGTTTTGGTTAGGGATGCTCCTCAAAAAAACGGGAAACGTGGGCAAAAATGAGGACAAGGACTAGATGTCCTTCCATATCTGACAAGTAGGTGAGCAAGAGTAGGTGGAGGTATAATAATATATTTGGCTCTGTCATTGAAATCACTCAGTTCCTGGCTCGAGATAATGAGCTGATTTTCCTTCCGCCATCCTTGCCCCCAGTCTGTGCAAGGAGAGAAAGCTCTGGATGAACAAAAAGTACCTCAAGAGTTAATAGGATCTCTTTTCACAGGGAGTGTTACTCAAAGTAAAATTAAAAACAAACTCACATTAAATATGGATATGATGTCAGCCTTGTATTATAAACTATTGGTTTGATTTTTTTTTTAGCAATGTTAGCTCTAAAGCTTTCTAGAATTTGCATTTGTGGGTTACAACTTTTTGTTTTCTAATGGAAAAATCATTGGCACAGAAATTTATATCAGGGCTTTCTAAATAGACTCAGAAATACCACATGTATTGTAAGTAATTAGTAAATGTTACTAAGCTGTGAACAAAAAGAAAAAAAGATAAATCTACAGAAAATAGGGAATGAAGTGAACATTGAGGCAATGCCATTGGCGGACTCTAAACAGGGACCACTCTCTACTTCTGAGACAAGAACACCACTTGGGAGAATAATAGCCTTGTAGTATTTAATTATTGCCCTATGATTCTGCTTATAAAAATCTAAATTGTATGTCAATGCGTACCAATGTAATGCCAAAGGATACAGAT
>VZTL01091616.1:0-19396 GCA_013400535.1 Scopus umbretta
TGGACAGGGAACAGCCAGTCAGGGAAGGTATTTCATGAGTGGGGTATATACGAGGCAATACTGTATCATCTTCAGGCTTCAGTGGAGGAAAAGGAGCAAAGTTAATGTCCTGATGGGTAGTAGCAGGCACAGATGTGATGTTCTTTCATGATGCTTGTTTACAGAGTGGTAGCTACACTGAACACTCTCATTTATATTGCATGGCACAGTGTGTGAGTGCTCAGCAAACAGAGGCAGGTATCTGAAAACAAGGTATTAATAAAGCCTACAGATCAAGAAGACAGTGAACTAAAACCTGACCACAAATAAGCTTTAATACTATACTGCAGGACAGTAACTCCCCCACTAAAGCAAAGAAGGGGTTTGAATGTGTGGTCTGCTGGCTTCATGCACTCTGGCAAGGACCGCCAAGTTGATGTTTATAAACCACCCCAAAAGGTGTCTGAGAATAGCACAGGAGCTCAGGAAGGGCAGACCCATTCTCCAACAACACATTGCAGTTGAATTTAGGGGGTGAGGCAACTGAGCTGGGCTTGGGCCACCCAGCAGCAGTCCAAATCCGGCCAGCCATGCTGGGCTACACACCTGTGTGGAACTTGCTTGAGCAAAGTACTCCACTGGGGCTGTGACAGCTTGGGCTGCCTTTGCTGGTGAGGCTTTCATGAGGAGAGTAGAAGAAAAATGAGCTGGACAAGCAGGGCAAGAAAGGAGGAGAGATTTCAGGCTCCTCTGTAAAGTACCCAAACTATAGCAAAACATCTGGAAACATGCTTCCTGAGAGCAAACCAGTGCATGTGAAATGCTACTCTATGATAAGGAGTTGAAGAAAAAAAGATTGGCGACTTTGGAGATGAATGACCGAAGTGCCGACATGAGAAAATGAGCTCTTGGTTTGCCGTAAAGACGTTTGTTAAGCTTTCAAGTGTTGAGCAACAGGAATGTAAAACCTCTTTCGGTTTTGTGGCAAGAGGCAGCTGAGTACCCCTGTACTTGTCTGAATTAAAAATCAACTTTTGCTAGACTGGTGTTCCTGGCAGGTTACACCTGCTTCCCACCCCGTGCCTTGCTGCCACTCTGTCTGGAGCAACATGCTCTTAACAATAGCTGGTGGCTGGAAGGTACAGCGTGTGCTATACTGCTCATTTCCCCTTCCTCCCAGCCTGATTGTTATTGCAGCGGTTAGGAGCAAGGAGGGCTCTTTAACACCATTAAGCTGTGAGAAACTGCATCTGACAGCGAGGGTCTGACTTCACACAAAACAAAGTTGAAGAAAAATATTTAAAGAGGGAAGATGCCTTCCTGTAAGTACTTTGTACGGTAAAGTATATGTATATACACAAACACTCGCATGCACATGCATCCGGGAGGAGGTGTGTGTCCATGGGGGGAAATCCTGCCTGCACCAAAGTCAATGACAAAAATTCCCACTGACCTTGGCAGGGCCGGGCTTCAGGAACCGTCTGTGCATGTGGTGGAATGTTGTGCAAGCGTTCAGGCACACTGCGAGCACATTTACTCACTGTAGGGCTGGGGGATGGCAGCCTGAACCATGCTAGTGGTGCGCTGAAATACAGCTGGGGAGTGGGGGCTCACCCTCAAGCCAAGCCCCACATGCCAGCAGCAGTACATCGCCGTGTTGTCATGTCTTTCTGCATCACGTCTGAGCTGGAGCAGCTTTGTCTGCCTGTGAGTAACGAGAGCATTCCCAGGCAGTGACCTTGCCTACCTCAAAAGACTGGCAGGGGTCTTTGGTTGCTTGTTTGGTTTTGGCTTGGGGACTTTTTCTTTGTTTGTTTGCTTCCTTGTTTGTTTGTCTTTTTAACATTTGTTTGGATTAGTCTAAAAATTGGTGACCTGTCTTCATTTACTCAATTAGAAGGGCCAGCTGGCCCTTGGATAACCCTAATCCTACATTCAGTGATTTCATCCAGCTTATTTTATCCTTGGCTCTGCCTTTTGTGAGGTAGAAGTTCAAGAAACCTATTTCTACAACTGACTTTAGTGGTTACTGTCTTGAAAACTACTATTTTAAGGTTGATTATAATTCTATTCCAGTGATTTTTTTCAACTGTTTTGAATTTGTGCAGCTCTAAGCATCTTTCAGTGGTAATACGGATGGAAATTTAAGATCTTAGCATAATGAATATAAATCTTGGTTTCCTCAGGCACCTTTTGGAGAGCCATTAAAAGTAATTTAGGAACCCAAGGTTTAAAGACCTGCTCTAGTATAGTTTAGCTATAATGTACCAAAACTTAAGTGGCTATTTTCACATCAATCCCTGCATGCAGTGGGCAGCCACCTGATTTTACTAACGTAAAATGCATGTTGTATTTACGGATTCCTCCTGTTCATAACTATCATTTCTTTAATAGCTGGATGCCCATTTCTTCTGTCCTTCTCCAGCACCACAAGCATCACAAACCACATCACGACGTGTGACAGGCACTTACTTGCTACCTTCACCTGACTGTACGCCTCCCAGCCGGGACTGCTCTGTGGGGCACAGAATTAGGTGACTCCCAAAATCAGAGCTGTGATTCCCACAGGAAAGCACTATGTATCCATGCCGGGGATGAGATTTGGGGCAGTATGCCAAGTTCTTTTGAGAATTTGGCCCTAACTGTAATTACCATAGCTGATGGCTTCCTGCTTCTGAAAATCTGCTGCAATGTTACGGGTGGTGAACATTCAGAAAATCTGGTGATAAAGACCAGCCAGTCAGTGGAGTGCTGTCTGAGTTTGAGGCCGACATGAAGGACAGCAGAACAGGGGCCAGAGCTGCTCATAAAGGAAAGCAGGAGTGCCTTCAGAGTAATAGACAGTGTCTGTTCAAGATTCCAAATACCTGGTGAAACCAAACCAAAACAGGAGTATTACTAACAAATGTCAAGCATACTTATTTCTGCGTAGCAAGTATAAAACGCTAAAACTGCTCCAGGACAAACAGTCTGAATTACTTTTGCAAAAGACTAGCATGTCCTCAGCTCCTGCAGAAGAGCTCTGAACTAAGGTCCTGAATCCAGAGCCTTCTAGTTGCTCCGGGCAAGTGCCTCCTCATTTCCATGCACAGCCATGGCCCCTTGGCCATGGTCTGTATTTCACTGGAAGAGCTGGTAATACTGCGAGCTGCTGAAGAAGAAAAACTGCAGAAGTGCTTTGGAGCTCTGAGATCTGGGTGGGTGAAATTCATTGCAATTTAATGATTTTTTCCTTTTCATTCATTTTAAAGATGTGTGTGAACTACTTTCAGAATGTTATTGTTATCTGTAACTTTTGTTTCAGTGAATCTTTACACTGACTGTTTACATATTCTTTGCACTCTCACTTTGGCACACCCTGTACATGGAAAGCCGTACAAGATAACACATAAATGATTGTGGTAACCACTCTATAAAGATGTAAAGTGCAGTCATTGCCACAGTACCTACAAACCAGATTCTATCAAATTTACCTTCAAACAGGGATCTCAGCTGCCCCCAAATGTATCTGGATGACCCCTGCATGTGTTAGCAATATGCTGCAATGACATACATGTGTTCCCACATGGCCTATCCCCATACTGACGGCACAGGTTTCTTTGTTCAGAATCACATTATGCATGTGTTTGTTATTCATGTTTCTGCTTCCCCAACTTTCCTTTGATGTAAATTTAATACAACTTTTTTAATCATTATTTGAAACAGAAACTCTGGGACGAAAGGCACATCAAATATAGGATATACCGAATAACTTTAGGCAATGTTTTATACTTTTTCTGCAAGTCTAAGCCATGATTAAAAATACATACTTCTCAGAAGAAACATGAAAGTCTCAACTTTTATACAGGAGCTACAGACTTGAAGTTAAGGTCAGGTTGGGATGCCATGGCACTGAGCGGACCGAAGTCTACCGCAGAGGGTTTGTGTCAGTGGAGGCAAGAGGAGATTCAGATTGGCTTCAGATGTGCTAGAGACATTTTATCTTAAATGGACGTTAGCTTCTAAGATCCTGTAAGTCCTACACGGTGACATATAGGGTTTTGGAAAATGAATGGAAAGATGCTTATGTGAAGCCTGGGAAAGATGCTTAATCTTAAGCTTTACATTCTTCTTTAAAGGTATTCTGAGCCACACTTTCACCTGTTATTAGCTTGCACAGTGTGTGAAGATAACACTGCTCTGTGCTTAACCTTTAAACAAAATTTCTGTGATTACTGGCCCTGGTTCCCAAAGTGACTATGAGAAATGAACAGGGCAGATGGGAGCAGGCTTTCCCAGTGGATGCTACAGAACATTTCTGTAATGATTTAAGGCCATGTTAAACAATAGCTTGTTCACATTCAAAGGCAGAGCATCCCAAGATGCTGCATGAGACAGGGGAGAGAATTGAAATTGCTTTTGCAGAGATGCTAGGCATAATTAAAGGCTTATGTCTGAATCTTACAGCTAACAAACTGCTGTACAACAAGGGAAACAGCTCCCTAAGTAGCTTTTTACAAAACACTAAATACACTATCATAACAATAAAGCCTAACTATCCAGCTGCCAGTGAATTATGTGCATGTGGTACCGTGGACATCATGTCCCCTCTCTCCCCTTGAATCCATCCCTTTCTGCTGCTGGAAAATAGCAAAGGTCCTCCAAGGAGCAGCTGAAAAGTTTAATAAAAGTAAGTCAGAGCTGCTTAATCTGCTTTTGCAATCTGGCTGCACTTTTTCTGAAAATCATGATTGTTCCTTTGGCAAAGTTCAGGGCAAAGTGAGAGCTGTTAGCATGGCCCTAAAGAGGGGGGAGAAAAAAAGCCACTTGCTCTCTCCCCTTTTGACATGACAAATAAAGGCAAATGTGTGAAGGTATTAGAGCCCCACTGCAAAGCAGGAAGAGGAAAATAAATGGCACCATACCATATGCCCGTAATGCCAATTAAAATGCATTCAAATTCATTTCTCTTCTCCTCAGCTTCCCTTTTCCACACCAGTGAACAAGCATGTTTGACAACAGAGTGTGGGAATTTCTAGTTCACTGAGCAGGTTTCCTTTCTTTTTGCCCCTGCTTCTACCTGAGGCTGCTGCTCCAAACCCTTGCCGTCCATCCCAAAGCAAGCCCTGTCATACATACCCTTGCTATACAGCCAGGAGTTGCACACCACACCAGGGACTCCGGGAGAAAGCAAACCTGGAAGCAGCAGGCATGGCTTGAGGTAAAGCATTCTTAGAGGCAGTGCTGGGCTTTGTAGGAAATCAAACCTTTTAGCCTTAGCTTGCCATCTTTCCCAGGCATGGAGATTCCCGTGCTTGAGGAACACACACAGGGAAGCATCTAGCAGGCAAGCAGGACCTCCTGCTTTCAACAGGCATGGAGCAGCAGGCACAGCAGCCCACTTGATACCTACTCAGTGCCACCGGCAAGAAGGGAGCAGGGGAAAAATGCAGGGTACCAAGAGGCTGAAAAATGCCTTGGAGTCAGCGGGGTCGTGAACACATGAAAGGAAGGCAGCATGGACTATTCATTAGAGGCTGAACAGATTGAGAGAGGGAGAGGAAGTTAGTGTGGCAAATCAATCTGCAAGCATCAAATTGATTTTAAAAAATGCAAAAGGATGCATTCACCATTATAAAATCAAATAGGAAGTGCAACAACTAAACATGGTCTATAGTTCGTAAACCCATGGTTAGATAGACAGTAGAACCCTTTTCTTAGGCAGGATAGCAGGCAACCTCATCTTCAGCTTTTCACATTTCTACTTTTCACAATTCTAATGCAGAACTAATTATTCCCCTCTAAAGGCCCTTCCCTCTCCTCTTCATCTTCCTATTGACATAAAAGCTATTGACTGGACCTTAAATCAAGGCAGTGCTTTTCGCTATTTGTCTCTTGCTTCAAACTCTGTTCCTTTCTCCCTTAGTAGAATCTCTCAAATCTCAGCCAAGAATTCAAAACACTTCCTTATAACTTTGCAGTCTCCAGGTTTTGGGTTTTACATCCCCCTCATTGCCAGCCTTTTCACATCTCCATCCCACTGCTTCCTACACAGAGTACAGCTGCCAGGTTGATGATACAGATGCAGAGATAAAATTCAATTCTCAAGAGCTGCTTTGGTAAAATGATTTTAACATACAGTTCCAGATAGTTTGCTCTGTATATATTTTCTTTATGCTTTTAGGTTACCCACATCAACAATTGCCTCTCGAGCAGGTGAAGCAACTGAGCTAGTCTCTGTCCCATTGTATCTGCTTTTCATCTCGCCTGGGTCATTCTCTCTGGTGGCTTTCAGTGAACTGCCTGCCTGTGTCCTCAGAAGAAATGTCTCCTACACGAGTTTGCTCCTATCAGCTGTCCGTATGCTTTCTGATGCCAGAAAGTCTCCAGGAAAGGTCCAAAGGGGCGGGGATCACATAGTATCTCATTCTTCAAAAAGGCTGAAAATTTCTAGAAAATGTCATGCTGAAAAGGACACCTAGCATGGAAAATTTCATTCAAATGTTGGGAAATTTGTCGGTCTTACAAAAAGAAATGTGGGAAATGAGGGCTATTTGTGGTACTCCTACTCTGTGGCTGAAATAATTATAGGAGCTCTTGCCCACTGCTTTCCTAACAGGAGTAAGGGCTCCCAAATGGGCTAAGTGATTCTGTATGTCAGTTCATACCAGTGCTGTACAAACGGTAATATTTACTTAAAATCTTCTTGAAGACAATGTACTGTTTCAAACTCGATCCCATAGCTGCTGCAAACAATGCCATTATTATACAGCTTGTTATCCCACGACAGCTGGCAGAAATGAGCTTGGTAATTCACACACAACTTTGAAAATGTGCCTGCACTTCTAGCTGTGTTACCCATCAGGACTTCTTAATGGCCACTTGGACAGGCAGCTACCGACAGTGTCAGGCTGATCAAAAGAAACAAGTGAACAACACGAGGCAGATTCCTGCCAGCGTATGCTGAGGTTATGCCTGTGGTCATTTTTTGCTGTGTGACTGTGGAGGCCACAGTGTCTCTGTTGTGTGAGGTAACCCATGAGAGAAATCTGAAGGGAGGCACAACATTTTGTGGTTGCCTCACACTATTCAGGGTTTGGCAGACCCATTGTTTATACAACATTAATACCAAATTGATGCTTTTGGGAAACTCCACCCATGAGTGATCCAGAAAACTTCCTGATATGCCCAACAAGACTTCAGCCAAGTGCACTAATTGTGGGCTGCAAAATATTTTTTCAGAGGAAAAGGATGGGAGAGAAGAGAGGGTGAAAGCAGAGAGAGGAAGAGATAAGCAAAGAACTGATGAGATACAGTAGGACAGACACTATAGGCAGGGCAAAGTATTAGTGCAGAAGGAGGCAGGGATTGTCGGTACGTTTGGGAAGACTGTTCAACCTAATTATCAGAGGCTGTACTTAAGCAGAATGGGGTTTGTGTTCGTCCTCTCCCTATTCTCTTTCTGCCTGCATACAGCTTCTGCTGGCATTGCCTCTTCCTCTCACACCCCTACAACTTAAAGACTCTGCTTCTTGGAGGTTTCAGTGTCTGGCAGGTATTACAGCATCACCTAGAAAATTACACTGAGGCACATCCCTTTCTTTCCCCATTCTTTCTATAGCCCCTGGCTGTGCTGTGACAGCAATATAGTCCGATCCTGTTGGCTGTGCTAGCCTCTCGGACAATCCACTTTCAGATGTAATGAGTTTCTTGATTGCCATCACTAAAACTGAGAGGTCTGGAAAAAATTAGATAGATACTCCAGTGCTTAAAGAGAATATTAAAATGATGGATCCTGCTGTTTGGTAACACCAAGACCAAATTAACTTCAGAGTTTAAATCACCAGATCTGCTTGATGTTGGCTGAATGCTTCTTCTTTGAAACGTCAGTTGCTTTTCAAAGCCAAGTTAACCCAAGTATACAGACACAATTAACATACCAATGAAACTCATGGGTTGAAGAAAAAAAATGTCTAGAAGGTTGCTAGAGGTTGAGACTCTGGAATACAAAGGCAGATAAAGTTGACTGCTTACAGCATGAGCCCTGAAGTGAGAGAGAAGTGAGCCCCCAGGATCCCAGGCACACGCTTGCGCAAGGTCCTGCCTTCAGATAACCCCACATTAAGGAGAAAAAATGAAACAACCAGCACCCACTGGGCAATTCAGACTGAAGTGCAGAGAAATATCTCTGGTTCCAAGTGAAGATGCAGCAGATAAGCCAGGGAGCAGCAGCCAAAACACAAGCAGCCGGCCACTGAGGTGGCTTTCTAGAGTATATCTCTGTGCTTAATGTCCCAAGAAACCACCTCACATCCACAGTTCCAGCAGCCATGAGTGCCCAAAAGACACTAGAGAGGTTCATGTGGCCTCTGTACCAGAAACTGGTCTGGGAGAAGTGAGTGAAGCAGACAGTGCTGAAGGGCACTGCTACTTTAGAGAGACGGCAATGCAATTAGGCATTTTAGAAAAGAGAGAGGAAGAGACACTATTGGCACTGGGAAGTCTCCTGAAAATGCTTAGAAATAAAGCTCATGCAGTACGAAAAATGTTTTGCTTCCAGGGCAGTTTCACCTGAGCAGCTTCTCTGAAAGGGAGGAAGGCTGCTCTGGGTCTCCCACGTAATAAACCGAGACTGGGCTGTGCGATGTCCTCATTATCAAAATACCTAACTCTGAACAATCAGAAAAAGCCAGGCAGAGCCAATGTGTATTTCTCCCAAGACCTTTTCCCTCTAATTTAAAAAAAAAAAAACAAAAACAAAAACAAAAAAAAAGAACTCAGGAAGAATCACAGGTTCAGTCCAGAGTCGTCCCAGAGCCGTGGAGCCTGGAAAACTGCCAGGCAAGCTGGCAGGAAATCAGGCAGGCTTGTGATGGAAACCTGCCTGTGTTTCATCGGAAGTTCATCCAAACAGAGACGCTTCTGCGAAACATTTTGCTTACGACAAATCGGCATTCTCTGACAAAAACCTGTGCTGTTGGAAACCTCCCAACCAGTGTTGCTTATGGCATAAAAATTCCTTAAATTAATTAAAAAAAAAAAACCAAAAAAAAAGAAAGAAACTGGGTGTGTCATAGTTAACATTAATGGGTTACGTTATGTATAGTTTTGTAAGTGACTCCTTATAATGGGGCAAATCTTAAAAATGAGACCTCAGGCATTTCAGTCTGGTTTTGTTTTCACAATGAGTGCTGAAGGCTCAGCTTTGTTACCCTACAACTTACACAAATGTAAAACGAATGGTAACATGCTTGGTGAGGATAGAGCAATTTTATTGTATCCATCATTTTTTCACTCTGAATAGCATTTTTCAAATATTAGATTGTTAGTTTTGTATTCCTCGCTGTTCCTCCCAAATCCATTATGCAGAAAAACACAGATAATTCCCTCCCAATACTCAGATTATGTAACGAGGGCATAACTCTCTCTCTTTAAAATGACTAACTTGATCGTCTAGAGAAAAGAGAGAAATGTGAAAAACACATACACAACTTGGAATAGCTGAATAACTTTCTTTTAAAACAAAAAAAGACAAAATGAGGGATATTTCCCCTTTTATGGTTTTGAATGATTACTGGAGACCTCTCTCATTCTCACATCCCTTCCAAAGGAGTACCCAAAAGGCCACAGGCTAAGGCCTGCATGCAATCTGGGGACTTAGTCCTGCATACTCTTCATTCACCTGAGCTCGACAGCCAGAAGTGGGAGGCTCTAACTCGTATAGCTGTGAAATAAATAGCAGAGTACCCATTTAAACTAACCAGAAGCTCAAGTTATAATGGCTATATTTGTTTTCCATGTACCTTTGAAAGAAAACAGCCATCAGCTGCTATTCAAATTGTCTTTCTTTGCCTCCGTTATGTGAATACAGTGCACAAGATCAAGACGTTTTCAGCATGTAACTTCAATCATGTGAGGAGTCCTGCTGATTTCAGCCAGCGACTTCCTATTGAGTCAGCGAAGTACTTAAGTCTGCGTGTGATTTTGAGATGACTAATCTCCCAGGCTGCATCTGTGCTGGTGGGTAGGTACATTGGGCAGGATGTCCTGCGGCCCCGGCCCCTGGCATACGCCCTGGCTGCATCCTGGCTCTGGGCTGGGACAAGATCGGTGTGACCACAAGCTCCCGCATACCGTGCCTTCATTTGGAAAGAAATCCCTGTGCCCGGAGCTGGCAAGAAGTGCGGTGTACTTTGTCTGCAGCCGGGGTGATTGAGGGGATGACTGGAGGGGCATCTACTCTGCTACATGGCCAAAAGCCCAGCTTCATGCTTAGCGTTACCCACATGCTGAAACTCTTTGGTAACTTGGAGTGGTACTATATCAGCCCTGGCTCGAACGAGGCTGTCACAACTTCTCTAATGAACCTCTCTCAGTCTTTCAGTAATGTGGCTATTTATAGGATAGGTCTATACTGAATAGATTGCAGAAGCTGCACAAAAGCTCACAGTGGTTTAGCAGTGAAGCTGTCGAGAGACATCAGTGCAGACCAAAACCGCTCAGTGTGGTTACATACAATTAAATATTATAATCTGCTATGCTTTGCCTGATTACACTCATTGCTTAACTGAAAACTTAATGGCATCTTGCTACATTTATAAAATTTTCTTTAGAAGTGAAAGCTGGTCTTGTGAAGTACAGGAGTTTTCAAGTCTTACAGATTAAGAACTAAGCCCTGCTTTTGCTTGCAACGTAAATTTGTAGGTATAGCATCACTTAATTTTAACAGCATACCCCCAGTAATCAGTGCACAACTTGGACATAGTCAGAAGCCATCAGCCAACTGTCTCATCTTTCTCTTTCAAGTTGCTCTTTTTAGGCTCTAGCAAACGTCCTGGGTCTTGTGCTCCCAGCATGTATCCTAATATGAAAACAATAATAAAAAGAATGATTAAAAAATGTTCGACAAGTGCCCTCATGAGGAGGAATTGCTGCCGGGAGCATTCTGTCCTTCTCACCACCCAAGCACATTGCATCTTAAATGTTTCTTTTTGAGATGTGCGAGATGAAGGTAGCACGAAGCAGCAGGACCCTTTACATATGGCTCACCTGAATCTTTCTTAGAAGAAATCAGAGAAAGGATTTTACTGCTTTGACGTTCCCAGACTTCTGTCTTTATGACAGCTGTTCATAAAGTCCAAATAAACAGCAGACTGATGCAAATATGCTTATGAATCTTATAAACCTTCTACTGAATCTTACAATAGAATTGACATTCAATGAAGGTGTTGGAATAAGTGCTGTAAGCCTTTGGCTGCCATCACCGTGGCCAGAAAAGGCTTCAGTGACACCCTATAGCATGGAGGCTGGCAGTTCCTGCTACTTTCTCTTTGTCCTAACGTTTTATCTCTCTAAAAGGAGCAGGGATTTCCTCTGAGGATTAGGAAGGGGAAAAAACATGAGACAGAAGTACTATTTCATTACAAGACAAAGAACAAAAGGATGAAAAAGATAGCTAATGGTTGTCTTCTCTTCTGGCAACTGCTTCATCTTTAGCAGCTTTGAAGAGAAGTTGCGTCCATCTGTTTTATCCTGGTCTGTAAGGGCACAGGGCATAAAGGGACTTAAAAACCTACTACTCCCAGTCACAGAATCCTTTATTTAGATGGCATGGAGACCCTAAGACATGGCATTTCTTCTCAGCCCACTCCTGCATCTGCAAGTGCACCTAGTCCTCTGATGCCCAGGTCCCTGCTACAGGCATGGGAAAATGGTGTGACCCCAGTCCCTGGTAGACTCAGTACACCTGTTAATGCCAAAGCTTCAGGGGATTCCTGAACTAGATGTTCCTGCACTGGTCTAGACTGTCGCTGCTTCCCAGACAGCCAAATTTTACATTCAGCCCTCCTCAGGTGAGAGAGAGTGACTTTTGAAGGATGAGGTTAGGTTAGCCACATGGATCCAAACTGAAGTCCCTGCTTCAGTAGACTCGTATGAGTAGCCTAGAAATTCCCAGAGACCCTTGGAATCAAACTTAAACAGCAGCTGTTCTGACCCTGACACACACAGATGGGTTTTTTCCACTTGTTTTATTAGATTTTGCTTCTGAAGACAGGGAAAAATGAAGGGAGGCAAGGTGAAGACCTTAATCTGATTGTGCAGCTTTGTGGCAGGAAACGTGTTAGTGAAAATAAGCAATTTTTCTGCTTTAAGTTGCATTTAAAAATACACTGGTGATACCTTGTCTAGAACTGCTGACTCTCTTACAAAATAAATATTTTGGAAGGGATGACACATTTTGGCTCATATAAGGTTCCTTGGTACTTACCAGTAAAAGTCTTCAACACCAATAACTAAAGACCTAATTTTCATATTATTTAGATGTTTAAGCGTAAGTACAATATTAAGTTATATATACGTTCTGCAACAGGTAATAAAAGCAGCATATCACTCACTGACTAGTTTAGAAACTAATTTTTTTCTGCTGGATTTAAAATTTCTGGTGAAATTGGTGAGGAATGTACTCAGCACATCTTGTTAGCTGAGTCAATTGAAATTGCACCTGTTCTTGGATGCAAGTCATAACAAATGCAACCCATACGCATTGTAGAGAGAAGGACTTGTGTGCGCTTTTTCCAATTAACATCTGCCTTTTGGCAAGTCATTAACCTATTTTCTCACAAAGAAACGGCTTCAATTGTATTATGCATCTGAAGCGTGCAAAAGTCCCTGAGGGGGCACTCTGACAAAAACATACTGTTCCTGAATCCAATGTGAACATACATATTCATTAATTGTTTGGGGCAAAGAGTACAGAATTTCTGATTTTTACAAGTCTTACAAGGTAAACAGGTTACATAAAGCTATGTCCTTGGAAATACATTCACAGCCTAGGTACTGTCACTCAGTAGAAAACTCAAGAGTGGTTTCGTGCTGTGATATGGCAATGAAAATAATTCAGTAACACTGTAATAAGACTTTTAGGAAGAACCTCCCCCCCTCCATTTACCCTAAAAATAGTACAGCGTATTTATTTATTTAAATAAATATAAGTAAATAAAGGTGGGAAGTTGTATTTCTCAAATCTCTCATGCTACAGGGATCTGTTTAGGCCATCCTAAAATGTCGAGGAGAACCTATTCTACCATAACTTCTCCAGCCAGAAGATTAGTTTAATCAAAATTTAAAACTACAATTTAATAAAGATAATGATAATGAAACAATGTATTATTATTATCTTACAAGTATAAAAGCAAGAAACAACAAACCCCCAAAGATGAGGGAGTTGTTCAGATACATTCACCTCTGGAAACTGGCTTTCCAAACCCACGCTTATAAAAAATAGGTCAGCAGTAGTAAAAAGTAAATACTGAATATTTTTGGAGAATGTAGTAATGTGGTTTAAAAAACCAAAAACAAACAAAGAAAAAAAAAAACAAATGAAACAACCTCCAAAACATAAAAAAGTGAAAAGCCAGAATACAGTTTGAGTTGTCAGGTTGGTCCGTAAAGCACAATGGATTATTGGCATAAACTGATGTCTCAGTCTGATTTTGCCCTGGTATTTGAAAACCTCTATGTTCAGATCAAAAGAAAAAGTGAAGTGCCTTAAGGTCCAACACTGCAACAGTTAGCCATTTCGTGTCTGCCCCCATGGTGATAATCAGGAACCTCTAAACGAGCTCCCAGAGTGAGTGAGTAATTGCCATCCAAAACGAAAAACTGAGAAAAATACCTTTATTGCCTCAACATCATGCTTTATGTAATGCCCAAGATAAAAATCCCATTAAAATTCCACTAAGTTTTGATGGGAATTACAAGTAAAATTTAAGACACAGTAGTAACTGACAGCATTTCTTTCAATTTGGAAGAGCGATTTTGTTTCAAAATGTCTGCAGAAGCATGTACAATGAGTTGCTGAGCTACTGCATAAAGCTTTGATGCTTCAGGAATTTGAAGTTGTGTTCCTCCAGAAACAGTCTCCCAGCGACGCCAGCAGGAGAGGTTATTCCTGCTTGCCACCTTCTCTCTCTCTCCCCCAAAACCTTTGAGGATCTACTGCATGTCATTCAGAAATGGGTGTTACTGTGTTATTATTTTTTTTTTTAATAAGTAATTGAGCCATTTTTGCAGCAGCTGGCCTGGATGCTGGAAGCAGGCTCTCTCCAACAGGGTGGCCTATTTACATTTACTATCAGAGGGATATCTTAGCTTGAGGAAAGCTGAACTGCACCAGGTATGTGGTCCAGTTTGTTTAAAACAAGTATGGATTTTCGGTATTTCAATGCAGTCTGCAATACAGATATACTTTTCATAATCATTTAAAGACCTGTGCAATTACTTTTTCACATGGTACAGGAGCATAACTAAGGCTAAACAGCAGTCATTTTCCTCTAGCTCTACAAGATAATTCAGATTAGTCAAGTCACCGGTTATTTGCCAGAGCACAATCCCTAGAGTAAATGCTTCTGAGAGCTTAACCAGTCTCTTCAGGTGCTTTTAAAGGAAGTTTTTCTATTCCATAGCTTTATTTGAAGTTATTTGGATCAAGAGAATGAGATAACTAGTCTGCATCAATGTTCCTTTAAAAGAAACATCACGTTAGCTGGTTGTGGTTGTGTTTTAGGAGAGCCATCACAGCTTGAGGAAAATACCTCCATCCTGTTCTCAAACAACCATCTCTAGTTAATACAGAAATCCCAAGTGTCATGCATGTTGAATTTCAATATCAAGAGACCACCTGACAGAATGACAAGAACATCTTAATTTGGAAATGTTATGTTAGTACACCAGATTCACCAGCAAAGCAATAAACTGGATTAAGTAGTAAATGCTCCAGATAATAGGTATTGAAAAGGAAGAAGGATTAGTGATAGGAACTAAGGCAGAAAGGCAAATCTTAGCAGAGATTTTACTAAAAAAATACAGAAGTAAAAGAAATTACCAAGTCTTGTTGATAAATAATCCTGAAAATCTTAATAATAATAATAAAAAAATCTACAGCTTTAAAGCATATATATAATCCACTCAGAGAAAACAAGAAAAAAGCAAAGGATTTTAATAGCTACATGTTTTTGTGTCTTCTAATGAAGCCAAGAAAAGGCAAAGACCACAAGAGTATTTGCAAATGCATAAAGCAAAGTACATCTGACCTAAAAGACAGTATTTACATAACTATGTGTTATATAGCATTATAAACAATTGCATAATCAAAGGTCAGGCTGTTTACATTGGAATATGTAAGACCATCCTTTCACAAAAAATCCGTGGCTGGGATGTCACATAGAAATAGTTGCATCTAAAATTTTTTGTAAGAAGAGACTATTTCTTCACAATAAACAGTACTACTTAAGACTAAGCCGAAAAAATGTAGTGCTTATTGGTAAAATTCGGAGTTTACTAAGCATGTGAGGTGATGTTTGGCTATCTGAAGGTATTTACTATGACAGACAATGAAAAGTTATAAAAGAAAAATTGTCTGCTCATTGCTTTGGCTCAAACCGCAAGAGCAGATGCACAGTGAGCTTCTGTATTTCAGCTGAACTCTACTGATGTTAATGAGGTTCAGCTTGGGAAAAAGGCTTTATCTATATACAGTCAGTTGCAGAATTGGATTAAAATGCTTCCCCATTTTAAGTGTCCTATTTTTCAACATACAAAATGTGAAGTTGCAGAAATGGATGACTACTTAGTTTTGCCTGTGGATTTACAACAGGTGTTTTGCAATTGCCATTTAAAAAAAATAGGTCGACATAAAGAAGCATAGATGTTTTCTATTAAAAAACAAGACAAAATAATCTTTCTAAAAATCGCATTTTTATTAAAAATAAAACCAAAATCATCATACATTGCAAAGTCTTTCCTGATTTGTGGCCTCATTCATAATGCATTAACTGATGGGGAACATTCATAGCATGCAAAGCTCGAGCACCTGTGGAAGTCCTCGGAGGATGAGAAACTTCCGTATTTATGATATAGATTTCACATCGTTTTGTGTTTGGTTCAAATATATTCTTCAGAAGTATGAAGCTGATTTTTGTCTTTCTAAATATGAAAAATGAATATTGATGGGGATGAGATAAGCAGCAGTGCTCAACTGCATCAGTCTTGCAGATGAATTCACACAGGTGCAATTATAGTTTCAAAGTTTAAGTGACTTCATTTTCCTATTTGTAACTAAAAGTTTTTACACTATGTCTTCTTGCAATCATCACTAAAATGTTTAGAAGATACAGAGTAACTGTTGGTACTTTTTGGTAAAATATTTGAGAGTATGGAAGGGACAAAGAAAAACTTTGGCGTTTTTGGAGCTCAGGCTAATTAGGACTTATTTAATTTAGGTGCCTGAGTAATGTTGCCTTAGCACAAAGAGCATTATTTTGACAATCCTTACCTGAGTTAAAAAACCTGCATAGTACATTTCCATAATAATTGCTATTCTTCTAAAAATACGTATTGCTGCTTAGTCATTTTCAAAGATCTTATTAGGTTGAAATAAGAGTTCTGTAACATTAAATGGGAATTATTTTAGAAAAATATTAGTTTTGGCTGGGCTACACTTTATTAAATGTATAACCAGAATATCTGCTTGCTACTGATGTTTAAAATGTGTTGCATATTTTTTTTCTTCAGTTTTTATTACATTGACTTATTAGAAAATGATTTTTTTTTGTTTGTAGCAAAATCCGATGAAATAACATTTATTATTTCCTTGTGAATATATGAAACATATTCATTAATACAGTTAATTTTCACCTTTTATTCTTCCTGTCTTCCCTGAAGTAACATTTTTTGTTGATTTTCTAAGCATTCTTTCAATTTATCTTCAGTCAAAGTGAGTCGTTGTTCCAGGATTGAAATAGTCTGCATGAAGAGCACAGTAATTTCAATTTGTTTTTATGTTTCTCACACAGTATTATAAAAGTGTGCAACATAGTAACATAAGAAAAATCATTTTAGCTCAACAGGAAAAAATATAAGATGTCTTTTCCTTAGCTATTCCACTATTTACAACTGTTTTTAAAAATAATGGCTTTGTATCTATGGAGATTGTCTAAAGGTTTAAAATTGTTTTCACAAAATATTTTCTGTAAGTGAGAAATACGTATGTGCATACATAAATTAATCTGAAATCCTATGTTAAAGTTGCATCCATATTTCAATAGAAAAGCAGCCATCACTAATGACCCCAAATGATGTCTTCCAAAAACCTAAAAGAAACTTCTAAGGCATCCCCCCAAAAAGGAAATGAGGAAAAAATATGCTATTAAAACCATTCTTCAGCTATTACCTTCGTCAGAAAAGGTAGGCTACTGGGCACAGGCTGGCAGTTTTTTTCTAATCTAACTTACTACACAAATCATTTTCAACTGATGACTCCATACTTCCCAAAGCTTATTTATTGAGTTAACATATATATTGCAAAAGAATGCAGAAGAAAATCCCCTTAGGCTCTCCCTTTTGATTTGGTTTAATGTTAGTATATTACAGACTACAGAGTAGTATCTTAAAACATAGATCTGGATTACTAAAAAAGAAGTATTGAGCATTTGCAAACCAGCGACTCAGAGTCACTGACTGAGACTAGTATTTGTGCAGTTTTACTGACACTAGGAATTATTCCACTGCTTAGATTCTTACCTAAACCAACACCTTGGACACTAAGTTTGAAAAGGGATTTAATGGTACATTGCCAATTTACCTTGTTCATCCCCTACTAATGCATGACTGTTCAAGCTGGAATCTGAAAATGTCTGCTAAACAACTGGCTTCTGGAAAATCTACGCTAGATCTCACTCTGGAAAAATAGTGACTCTCTTCCTCCAGAGTTAAAAATACAACAATAATCTTTATGTAGCAGAAAGCCTTCACTTTAGCAAACACAATACAGGTGATCAATATTTGCTGAAAGGAAAAAACCCCCAAAAGTCACTTGACTATACAACTATTCTAAGTAACCCCACAGACTTCAATATTCTGATTTATGAACATGGTTCCTGGGGTGGTTTTTTTGCCCATTGACAGCACTAATATTTTCTGCTGCAAGTGTTATCTGTTATTGCATACTTACTAGAGTTAAAACATCCAGCTGCTCCACAATGTGCTCCAAAGTATTACCCAGGGAGGGGGAGATGCCCATTTGCTTGTCCACATTATGTACAGCTGATTCGCTCTTACTCTCTGACTTGCTTTTTGAACTTGTTGCCAAGACTGAAGCAGGGGGATACTGCAGATCTTCACTGCTGCCATCATCCTTGAATACAGAGACACCATTTGAAGATTCAGTTGCCTTCACCTTCATTTAATTGGAACCATACAAAAAGATAGGCAGAAAAGTCTGGGTTTTAGTTTTATTAAAAAAAAAAAAAAATCTATTTACACATACATGCACACACACAAGGGCCTTCAGATTTGCTTCTTGTACCAGGTCCAATTTATAATACTTCACTTCATTCTGACCTAAAAGAGATTTCAGCTGTGATGGATGAGGCAATAAGAGAAATCTCAGCAGTCTTTAGGTACATGTTTCAGGTACATATGATTGAGGAACTACATGCTGTACTATTAAAGCTTGAATTAAAGCTCGAGTAAATACTATTGCTGACTGGAGTTTTCTTCAAAAAGATAGCTCTAGTTCACAAAGGAATTCATTCACAGCAGTCATATGGATGAAAAATCCATACGTGACTAGGTGATCACAAGGGTTCCTTCCAACTTCATAGTATGAAATATTTGTTTAATATGAATTAACCTCTTCTTTCAAAATAACAAAAAAAAAGTAGTTTAGTTGTTTATTCAGTGGCACTACTTTTTGAGAAACTGATTCTTTCAGAAAATGGGAGGAGGAAACAACAGAAAAGACCCACACAATGCAAAGTTAAGAGAGAAATAACTTTGATGTATAAACATTGCTCCAGGGTAAGTGATCCTTCCAGTCCTGAGTTTGTTTGTGCCCTGAAGTACTTAATGACACTTTTGAGTCACAAAAGGTTAAATCATCACTGATTCATTAGAAGGTCCTTCATAACAATTTTACCTGTTTTACTAATGACTTTTTAAGGTTTCCTTGAAAACTTCTTATACCTTCAGATAATTTATTTTATTTTTACACTAAAATAAATTGAGGTAGTCAAGTTTTGTTATCTCTGATTATGTTTCCAATATCCACAGCATTTACAAAATAAAACTTTTAAATGGTTACCATTTAACTGTTTCTTTGAAATTTATCAACAATTGATGAAAATATCCATTAGCTATGCAAAGGGGAAATTTTAGTCTTACCTGATGTATTTGAAATACATAATATTTATAATGTACCCAAAATATATTTGTGTTGTAAAGCTGAACAGATTTTCAAAAGAAAGAGTCATTGTCAGCAGTTAAAATCATTGAATAATTGTCAGCAGTTAAAAAAAAAATTCTCCTAAGTCTATAGAACAATCTTGTAGAATGTAAATTGCTAGGCAGAATTAGTGGCAAACCTTTACAAGATTACCTG
>VZTL01091626.1:0-28885 GCA_013400535.1 Scopus umbretta
AAAAAAAAAGCAAAAGGTGTCAAAAGATAAATAGAGGAGTTAAAACTAACTTGAGATATTCGGGCAACTGGGGACACTGGCACCTGCAAAGAAAAGAAACGGGGCAAGAACAGAAATCCCATTAGCCTTCAGACATCATCGCAGAGGTTCAGAAATGGAAAGACAAGAAGATGAAGATGCAAAGGAAAGCACCACCTGCCACAGCACCCTGAGCCTCCCTCCTGCACAGGACCGGCTGCCTGGCCCTGGGGGCTGCTCTGCAGCTGGCCGTTACACACCAGGCTTTTGGCTCTGGCCCGCACCATCCCCTGACGCTGACAAACATGTGGAGCTGGAGGTACTTGCAGGGCAGTGAGTGCACAGACATTCATCTGACACCAAGAGCTACCCTCCTCCCTGCACACCACTGTCCGTGGCCCTGTGCCCAAGGGGAGCCAGCGAGGGCAGGTGGATGGCAGTAGAGGGGACACCTGTGCTGCCTGCTGGCCAGGAGGACTGCGCTCAGCCCCAGCAACCTCTGCTCAGTGCCCCTGGGCCTCCAGCTCACTCACAACTCAGCAGCAGCGCAACTCAGCCTCATTTCATGGCGTATTGGGACACTGCCTGGTCCCGTATCCTCTCAGCAACTTGGCACAGTGGTATGTTAGTACAGGGAGGCCGACACTGGGGGAAATAACCCTTGTCTGAAGTAAAAACCACAAAAATGAGAAAACTTAATATTTAATAACAGTAGCCCAATTAATTATGCATTAAACAAGTTTTCCCTGCTCAGCACATGCCAGCCGGGAGACCAGCTACTGAAGCGTGCACGGCCAGTGGCCAGCACCTCTTGTCAATGCATCCACGCAGCACTGCCTCGACCTCGGGCAGGTGACAGGGGCAACAGCATTGGCCCACTGGGCTCTGTGGTTTTCATGCCTCCTCATTAATGAGGACAAGCTCATGAGGAGCTGGAACAGTCACTTTTAGCTGCATGACACCCGCTTCCACCCTGCAGAGTCTCACAAGTGATGTGCAGGGGAGGAGGGGAGGAGGACACAGTGCTGTCACTTGGTGGTGGAGCATTGGCTAGCAGCTTCCCAGGGCACTGCTGCTGTCTCTAGTGAACTGGCACTTTGGGTTGTTTTCATCTCTCCAGAGAGCTCTGTGAACTTTCTGAATGAGCCAGCGACTTTGGCTTATCCTCAGGCACAGGCAGGAAAAGAAAATTTCCCAGATGCCTCTTCTCTCTGATGGCAGCTCTTGTCCTGGATAGGTTCTAGCAGGGGACGCCCTTGTTGCAAACACCCCAGTCTTGTTGGAGATAGGAGTAGGCACAAGCTTGACCTGTCACACTCCTCCATCCAATGTAAACCACAAGCATAGAGCAAAGATGGATTTCTGTCCCTGGGCAGTGGAGACATGTCACAGAGGCCTGTCCCCATACACAAGTATCCTGGGGCAGCCCTGTTCAACACCTTGCTCCTCCTCAAGAAGCTGCATGCTGTTGCTGACTCTGTGTGACCTCCTCACCTAGTGCTGCTCCCAATGATCTGCCTTGTTGAGACGTTCTTCCTTGAGTGCAGGTACCTCCCTCGCTCCCCACAGCATTTTCTTCCCATGCTGCAATACCACGCTGGGCTGTGTTGTGGCCAGTTAACGGGCCAGGTCTGCTGGCAACTGCTAGGCTGTTGCTGCATCCTACCTGTGAGATCTGCCATCGGTCCTGCCTGGGAGATGCACTAACTATGGATCTCTTGACAGCTGCTCTGGCACAGAGGGAGATGTGCTGGTGAACCCCACCCCAGGTCTGAGCGGCAACAGAAAAGGCTCCTCCTAGACACAGCACGTTTACATCAGGAAATGGTCCCTTCAAAACTCTCCTGTTAGATGAAAGCTCTTAGATGAATGAGCAGCAGGAGGAAAAGGAAAGTAGGTTACAGACCAGGAGGAGCTGCAAGTTAGGAGAGAGCTGTATGTGCCTCATTTATTACTGAACTGCTCCCTCCATTACAAAAGCCCAAGTGCTCCCCCACTTCATCTAGGACTTGGACTCTCTGAAAGGCTCTGAACGAGTCAGGGCGAGCCTGGCTCTGATCACTACAATGACAGGTACTGTGCTTTCAGTGCCATCAGAGATGTACGACACAAAGCAGCAGCACGAGACCTTTCTGCCGTGCAAAGTACAGTTGCCTCTGCAGGCTGGCAAACTAGCTACACCCCGAGGCACCACAGGCCAGTGCAGGCATGATGAGATGCTCTGCAGTGAACAGTTGCATGCAGAAAGCAACAGCTTTTACTGAACTATCATCCTCTGAGCTGAGACCATCGTGACCAGCAGCACCCTCCACTGGGCCACAGCACTGGCTGGGGAGCGATGTAGGCTGCAGGTAGCTCTTCTCTTCACCCTTAACTGAGCAGAGCAGGAGAGTCAGCACACCAAAGATCCCAGAACTGAGCTGCTGGGACACCCTCAGCAGTACAAGGGCTCTCTGTACCTCCTTACTCCCTCAGACACAGCCCCTATGGCCACCACTGCATCAGTGGTGCTCAGTGCCAAACCCCAGCCTGGACCAAGCCAGTGCAGCACCCAGGAGCAATGCAGGTGCAAGCACTGATGAGCTCTCCGAACTCTGCGTGGAGGCTCCTCCTGGCTCAAGACAACTGCAGTGAACTACCGCAAGGAGTTTCATATAAGGTCTGACACACACCACACACTAGGTGGTCCCTGTCTGGGCTCCCCAGCCTTGGATGCCTGCAGTGACAGGGCCAGGGAGAAGGATTTGCAGACCAGAGAATGGACACCTGGATACCCTCAGTCTAAGCTCCCTCTGTGCCACTGTCACTGAGAAGGTGCAGAGCTGGTGGGGGGAAGGACTGTAACTCCTCCTTTGGCATGGGGATCTGATGAAGGGCAACTGGAGGAGGTGGTGTGCAAGGGAGTTAGCTGCTCCCTACCTGGAGTCTGGTAGTTGAGCCGCCTCATCTCGACCGGGTCAGAGGAGTGGGCCAAGAGCGAGTCCTTCAGGCCAATGGAGTGCTCATCCTTGGAAGACGGGGAGTGTGCCCTTTTCCTATGGACAGAGAGGAAAGAGACAAGCAGGTGAGCTCTGGCAGAGACCAGCATGAACCACCCTTGGAAGGAGTCTGGGTCCCTGCATCCCACATACCCAGCTCCATCCCAGGCTCCCTGGGGCTCTGGGCAAATCACATCCTTTTCTGTGCCTCCAATTTCCCATCTATGATACAGGAAGGATGTCAGAGGTTTGATTAGTGAGGCACTTTGAAATGTGGTATTCTGCATAATATTTATTAGAGAAAAAGCAGATAGATGCAAGATGTTGTTTCCTCTTACTCTCTCTAGGAACTATTTCCTGTAGTGGAAGGATATAATAAAATTTTTTTTCAAGTATTAGAAATATTTAAATATAGAATGCTGTAATATAATAGTGTAAAGGCTCTTCAGGGTGTGTTTTATTGGGCCATTAATACATGTCTTGAATGGTTGAAGGCACCCAAGGCGTGTATTAATGGAACAATAAAATACACTGTTGTCTCTTCATGCTATATTTATGCCTAGAGCAATGCCACCACCTCAGGCTCTTGCTAGAATTCACAGGCAAAGCAGGGACAGATCCAATCAAAAAGTGGACAAGTGAATATTAAGGAAAATCTAGTACTGCAAGAAGGGTTTCTAGCCATTCTTTAAGTCCCACTTCTTGCTCTGTATTACAAATATAGCGGATATACCCATGCAGTAGAGAGAGGTGTTGGGCAGGAGCTGGACAGCAGGACTCTCTTCTGAGTCTGTGCTGACCCTGAAGCTTTGCCAACGTGCTGAGCATGCAGCAATATGCAGCGACTGTCTTTTGGCTACAGCCCTGAAATGGATTTTGCCTGATGGTGAACCTCTCTGCTGACCTGATGTTTTCTGGAAGAGGGAGCTGCATCGAGGCTAGTCTGCACAAATGCTAGCACGTTTACCATCCTGCAAATCGCAACAGTCAGTCTCTGCTTTCTACACCCTTGTGAGGCATTTCAAAGCACCCTGAAGGACTGCCAGGTTCTGCACAGGGGCAGCTGCATCTCTGGATGGTGGTGACTCTGAGCCCCACATGATCAGAAACGCTCCGCACAGGCACAGGGCGCTATCACTTCCACAGGGAGCTGTGCGTGCCGGGCTGGCACTAGTGAGAAGCAATTAGTGAAAATTCAGTGCATAAATCACGAGTGAAACCTGCGTTCCTGCTGTGGCGCAGACTGTGAGCAAGCTCCATCTGCAGCTTGTGGCTGCATCAAACACTGGAGTTATTCAACGGGGAGGACCAGCTTTTGAGCCTTGCACTACTTTGAGTCATCTCAACATCTCAGAAGCCTTCTAGCTGCCCGGACGGAGACAAAAGAGCTAAAGAAGTGAGAGCATTGATAGAAAGAAAGGCAAATATATGGCAAACAAATAAAGCAGTGTTTCTCCTATCAGGAGCACAGCAGGATGTGCCATGTACTACTGTGTACCAGTCCCTGAGCCCTTGAGCAAAGTGTCCCAGCTTTTCTAGGGAATGGGCACAGTGCACAATTAACGTTTGTCTCTCTCATTAGCCTAGACAGGGCAATTGCTAAACAAACCTCCAGATCCCAAGCTCTCCACTGCTACTCAGCTTCAATTCATTCCCATGGTAGATTTGACACTGTGAATATGCTGCACAGATACCTTTAGGAGAAAATGTCTCCAATGAGAAGCTGGACAGCAAAAAACTGTAGGATAACACAGCATCACTCTGAGCCCATGGGTAGCTCTGGAAGGGGATATGCTGCCGCTGCATGGGCTAGGATGCAGCAGGGACATGAGGGCCAGGTCTGAGCACAACGGACTTGTGCTGCTTCCTGGAGATCCACCCACACCAGACTGGGACAAAGCAAAGCTGAGCCAGGCTGAGCACGGGTACAGAATCCCCCCTGGGGCCATTTTCTCTCCTTAAAGACCAGCAAACACTCTGTTTCTTACACTTGCCTGGTACTCCCTCAAAGCCTCATCATTACGGACTGCAAGAATGCACCTGCATTCTTGACAGAACAGCTCTCAGTCTGAAGTGACTGAGAAAACAAAGAAACCCCTATAACTGCTGGTGTTGTCATTTTTTTGATTTCTAATTTAATTGCAAAAACAATCTGGGAAGTCTTTATGTTGGAACTGTCTCCCTAAGAGCTGTGAGAGGCTGACAGTTGCTGGGAGGCTGATACCTTTGAGGAAACAAAGCCTTTGTAAACCCCCAGGGCTGGCATGCCCCACACTCCCAAAACCAAAGATGACCCTTAGTAGCTTCAGGCTTGATTTTTAAAAAGGGAAATAGACTTGAAATTTTAGCAAAACAAGAAGATAAAATGGATTCATACCTTTCTTGCTTACTAGATCCAGGGAAAAGCAGAAACAGAAGAAAGGAGATGATCACTGACACAGAAAGGCACTGACTGCACATGCACAGCAGAGCTCCATTTAATAAGACAACAAAGCCAGCTCCCTTCCCAGAGCTACAGATACATATGTAAATAGAGAGTCCAGGAGGAGCAGAACCTTGGAGCTGAGCTGAGAGAGAATGACCTACTATAATTGAACAGGCTACTCGAACACATGCAAATGCAACCTGTGGCTCCTCGGGAGGACTAACAATCATCTTGCACTACAGTTACAGCTCTAGCAGGACTGCTCTGCTACGCAAAAGCAGGTGGTTGCTTCAGCAGGGAGCACAGAGTGTGGATGGTCCTAATCCAGTAGCCAGGACTGAGAGGCTGCAAGAAAAGAGCTCCTACTCCGATTTCAGCCTGTCACATCCATGCCCTGTTCTCACCATGAAGACTATGTTCCTCAGTCAAAATTCACAGTAGTGGGGGTACCTGCCAGAGGCCAAACAGGCAATTTCCACAGAAAACCTGTACTAGAGAAGCCCCCAAGGCTGCAAATCCAAGCTGTGAGACCAGAGAGTGGTCAGACTGGCTTTAGGGACAAAGCTGCTCTCCTCTGTCCCACTGCTTACGTGTTTCCAGAATCCACAGCAGCTCTGTGTCCTGGGGCTGATATTAATTACTTTCTGCATACCCAGCCCTTCTGCTCTCTTTATAAAGCAGCCTTCTGCTGTGCCAGGTAGAGACCTTCTTCCTCCCCATGACCACCAAGGACTGTTCTATCAGAGCAACCCATATCTGAACGCTACAAAGAGGGTCTTGAAGGTGCCACCACCTGTAGTGCTCATGCCATAACTGCTATGTCCTGGACTGGATCTCACCTTTTGAAGAGGAGTATAGCAATGACAATGATGATGATTAATATCACAGCCAGGACGGGTCCCATCACCCACAGCATCTCTGGTTCATCCTGCTGCTTTGCTGAAGCCACTTCCATCACGATCTCATCTGAGTAGGGGCTGGCTGCATATCTCTTCTGAACAGCACCAGCAGGAGAGGGAGAGAAAAGCAAGCATCCATTATGCTAAAGCAACAACTACATCCCTGAAATGCAGAGGTTTCCCTCCCCTTGCCTTTCAAACCCCAGCAGCACACCTTGGGATCCTCCTTCCCTCGGCATCAGCGGAGGTCACGCTGTGGAAACAAGTGTCTTCCTGGTGTGAACCACTGCCAGTGCCAGCAACTTCCTGGCTAGCAGACCTGGCCTCGAGGTGCCAAACTGGAGCAGCCCAGCTAAAAGCCACTTGCCAGCCCTGGATTCTCTCAGAGCCAAATCACAAGCTTTTGAATCCCAACCAATTGCACAGTGGGGCTGGCTGATGATTCCTAAGTGGTTTATAATACCTGCTGTGCTGATATCAACACATCTCTCCAGGACAGGGCTATATTAGGAAACCCCCTGCTGGGCTAGGCGGTTTTCTTAAAGGAATGAAATGACAGAAACATTTTCTACCTGATGTCTCAGCCCTGATAAACAGACCTTGGAAAGGGGCTCATGCTCACAGGTTCTTTTCCAGAGACTTCTGCAATCTGGCAGACCAGTGATTTATAACCTGAAGGGACAGCCTTCTATAGCCCCACCAGCAAGACGGGATTAGCAGAGACCCAAACCCTCCCTGCAGAAAAATGACACTGCACCTGGCTTTTTCTTCTGCTGTTGCTGAGGCTCATGGAGCTGTGCTGTCCCTTCACAGCTCAGCCTCGCTGGGTCAGAAGGGTTAAATGCTGCAAAAAAGAAATCCTTTCCCCCTATTAGAGAGGGCCAGAGCTGTAGCACTTCAGTGCCTCTGGCTTTTGAGTAGCACCTGCTGCCCTGCATTAGGGAGCCAGGAACACTCTGCTCCTGCCATAGAAAGTTTTGGTCACTGAGGAGGTGTTTGCGGATCTATAAATCACCTGCTTTAAGGTCAAAGTTTAAACATGCACTTCATGTCTGCATGCATGTGAGGGGAAGAAAGGGAAAAATCAAACGTGCTGGTGTCACACAAATGCACATCTTGATCTCCGCTCACAGATGCCCTTGATCCCAGCCAGCCTGGTTTCAGACATGCGTGGAGTACTGAAAATGCTCTTATCTGTAACATCCTTCCGGCAGCACGCGCAGGTGCAGCATCCTAGCCGCTCTCCTCAGATTTATCAGCAGTCAGAGATGCCACTGGCTGGAGGGGGAGCGTGGGAGGTGGTTGCTGCTTTGTCCGTGAAAGCTTTCAGCCCTGCGAGACCCTGTTTCAATGACCCTCAAACAGCTGCTGGCTCCTGGTTCAGCTCTGTTCCTAGAGAAGGTCTGCATGGGATCACTGCAACCCATCAGCCTATTCCTACACCCCCTTGTCCAGTTCAAACACCAGGGCAGGGAGTCTGTGACAGCTCTGTCTGAGCACGGCAGAGGCAAGAAGATGCTACATCAATGATGAGAGGACAGGGCAGAGGGCTTGGGCTCCTCTTTGGACCAGCAAGTGGATACTCTGTGAGGAAGGCACAAAAGCTTTGCCTGTGACTACCCAGAAAGGTCAAGCTGCATTAGATGGGGGGGAAGGAGCAGGCTGATCCTTGTGCAGCAAGGTAACAAGTGTCCATCTCCAAAGTCTGTGCAAGGGACAAAGATTCGTATTTTTGCAGACACACTTTGGAAATGCTTCCTTCCAAGAGAAGACAGAAGCAGAAGAGATCAGAAGGACTGTTATCTCAGTGGCATTTCCAAAGGCAGACTGTGAGGTGCAGGTGCCCTGCTCTCAGAGATGGTGTTTCAACCACACACACTCCCCTTTGCCTTTGAAGAATGGTGATGTTATGCTCACTTGCTGACACTAGAGACACAGCAAGCTATTTAAGAGAAGCTGAGTGGGGGAGATAGCACACAGCCCTGGACAGAGTGCCTCATGCTTCAAATGAAAATGGGTGCAATGCAGCGGGGGATGCAGAGAGGTGGTCTCTAGGGTCAGGGTGTAATAACTCTGCTGGCTGGTGGCTCACTGGAGGGCTGTGGCAGATCCATGCTAGGGAGGAAATGATGATAGTCTGGGTTCATCTAGTTAAGGTCACTTCTTGACAGGGATTGACAGGATAGCACATCCTGAGGCCCCTGCCTTACCTTGCTGTTAATCTGTGACTCTCCTTCCCTCACCAGCACGCACATCTTGCCACAAGAACACGTGAGCTGGATGAGTAATGAAGAACTTGACCAGCCCTAATGAGCCATTAGGAGCAAATGAGGCTGAGGAGGAAGCCGCACCTTGGAAGCCGACCAAAGGATTCTGTGCATCTCTATTATTTCCATTATTTACACACTGGCCGCTGCTACTGCTGCCACCACCACTCCTGCCCTCCGTGTTTACAGCTGGACACTGATGCACAGGTCTTGCCATGCTGCTCCCTGCTTATTTCATCAGCTATTCCCTTCCCCCTCACGTGCCCAGGCCCCGTGTGCTTGGCGGCACGCTGCCGACAAAGGCATGGCCCATTTGCCTCTAGCAAGGAGAAGCACAGGAGCAAGAATCCCTACGCAGCATGCATGTGTGCAGCTTTGCCCTGCTGACAGCCCACTGTGATGGGAGGCAGGTTTGTTTGCTTCTCCAGACATCATCTGGAAGTGAGACTCTGCCCAGAGAAGGGCCTGTGAAGGCAGGTTTGCAGACAGAGCATCCTCTTCACTGCAGAGCCTCAACAGCCGCTGTGCAGGGTAGGATTTCAAGGGGCTGTTTTCCACGGTCACTTACTTGAACCAAAGCAGAATGAGAACCTATCCCATCCCAACCACGTGTCAAGCTCTGCTCTGGGCACAGCCCAGCAAGCCAGAACCAAGCCTGTGTAGAATGTGTGTGTTGACACCGCTCTCCACTCTCATCCGTTATGTCAAACATACGTGCCATTTCCCTCCAAAAACACCATTTATCAAGTCAACTCCCACGGCTGCCTCAGCTTGTTGACACCATCTACACAGCCTCACTCTCTTCTCTTCAGAGAAAACTCCATCATCCCAGCTTGCAGTAATTGTTCACCCTGCCTGCACTAAGCCCACCTCAGCTCTGTTAGGAAGGGCTGTGTGCCCCTCCAGCAGGAAGTCCTTACCGTGTCTCCATCTTCCAGTGAGGCCAGCACGAAGCAGCGATAGCTCAGGTCTTGAGACAGGGGCTTGTTGTAGAAACCTTTGTAGTTCTTCTCATCCCCAAGGGTGAATGTCTCAGGCAGCACATCCACTTGAGCAGCAATGTAGGGCTTGAGTCTGTCTGCTTGGCGTCGCTGGCGTCTGCTCTGACTCCCTTGGCTTATGGCCTCCAGCAGCTGGGGACAAACAAGGCGCATCGCTATTGCTTTGCCCAGCGTGACACCACCTTACGCTGTTACCATACCGGTTGGAGGACTCAGCAGGGGGGAAGGGAAGGGAGGAGAAGATACTGGGTTTGAGTTGGACATGGTGATACAAAGAAACCAGAGGGATGTGTTATCTGTTTAGTCATTGCTGGGGCACCCGTCTGCAGACCCTCACTGCAAGCACCTCTGCCAGGAGCTCAGCTTTGGGAGAGTCCTGAGCCCTGGGATGCTGACACAGTGAATGTTAGGGCTGAAACAGCCTGGATGCGCCTGTCACCCTGAGTTAATGCATCCCAATGGGCTGCGAGGGAACCGGGCCACATCGGTCTGGACAGCAACTCACGCTCTCTATGGACACTGGACATGAATTACAGCTGATGCTGATCTACAGGGAAAAAGTGACATTTGCTGTGTCTTTCCCTTCTGTCAGTGCTTCGATATTTCACCTGCTGCTGGGTTGCAGGCAGAGCTTTGTGTAAATCACACAGAATGATAACAGATTTCATGGGATGTTCAGAGTAAAAATGGCAAATTTCATAGTCAGCCACAAATTCATGAAAAAGGATATAAACACACAAAAATTCAATTACACTGCTAAGAAAGACTCTCAGATGTTTAAAGATGTTTTTCTAATGAATAAAAATGAATATCAGGCTTGGAACAGAAATTCTAATTTAAAATGAAGAAGGAGGCATGAAATACATTTCACACACGAATGTATCGGTGCAGCATTGTCAGGGCAGACAGGGAACGTCAGTGGGGCACTGCACACAAAGCCACGCTGCGGAGCTCAGCTCACTCCCTCCGAGGACGAAAAGCTGGGTAAGGCACCCCCCACTCTTTCCCCTCAACAGCCCATCCCTGCCCTCTTATGAATACTCATGTTGGAACAATTTAGGAAAGCTACATCTTGTCATTGCAATATAACCAAAAAAAGAAAAGGACAAAAAAGGGATGGCGAAATCTCCGTTTCACAAATATCCTTGTAACCGCAGGGGGAAAAGGCAGAAAGATAGTCTTTGGACTGTGGAGCTTGCTCCCTACACGCATCTCCTGTATCTTGGCTGAAATTACAGCTGAGCTCTTTGTGGCAGAAACCACAGCTGTATGTGCATGGGCATGAAACCATAGGGCTCCAGTTGTGATTGAGGTTGCTGGATACTGCTGCCACTTATGTATGTAACACACACCAGAAGACTGCATCAAAAGAATGCTAGGCTTGCAAAGTTCAGATCCTGAAAAATCAGAAAATTAATATTGCCTGTGCAAAACTAATTCAGCTGTCTTACGTTTGTGCATTGTGTTACAATCCTTGACTGCATGGTCACATACTATCTTTCCTGTAACTCCCCTGCTTTGTTCAATACACAGGACAGACAGCGCTTAATCAAAGAGCAGCTATTCCATATTTTGTTTTCTTCTTTGCATTATGCAGCTTACTATTCAAATCCAGCTCTGAAGACAAAATTAATAATTTCCTCGTGGGCTTTTCTATGGTGCTGATCACTCTAATATTACAAGTACTTAACAAACATTAATGATCTTATCTTCCAAACACCCATATGAGGTGAGATGAAAGTGATTATCCTCATTTTACAGATGGAGAAGAGAGACACGGGGACATTAATGTAAAAAATGTCCACTAACTTTGAATGTCAAATTGAAAAGACATGGGCTTGTTTTGTTTTTAAAGAAAACAGCATTTTTTAATAACACTGACTGTATCCAGCAGAGCTTCTGTTGACTTTGTCTGCAGCTGGGGATGCTTAGCCTTTGCAAACAAGGCTCCAGAATCTCAAACCGAGCACTCCAAAAAACCAGAACGTGCAAGACAGTGGCTGCTAATGAAAATTTTGTTTTAAATAATTTGCCTGGGGCTGGGTGAAATCGAGTTCTCTCGATAACTTTCAACCACCTAAAGCTCAAAACCAAACCATCCTTTCTCATCTTAGCCTTCTATTTCTTGTGACATCTTCCAGCTTCTGCAATTAAATGATACAGGAGACCTACAGATGATGGTTCTCCATCACACAGTTGTGCTTCACGTGCAGAATGGATCCAACCATACATGCCATCAGCTGGGACCCCATGGAAAAGACTGTGCAATCATGTAAATAAAGATTAATGATAAGCAAGGGCTGACTTACAGCCTCTAACACTTTGTTATTTCTGAGTGCTTCAAACTTACAACTTTGGTCTCTTAATGGACCCTTCTGTGTGTGATTTCTTGGAATTTTTCCTTATCACTTTGGTGGGGTGTGGTGTGCGTGGGGAAGAAAGAGCCCACAAACCCCTTGTGTGGATTCTCCTGACACCCGCACACGTACCGCACTACTGGTGTTGGAGGACTCTTGCACAGAATAAGGTGCATCTTGGGGCGAATGGGCTGCTGAATGATGAAAGCCTTTAATAAGCAAGTGTGAAGGGAGCTTTGCAGGTTTTGTTAGGTACTAGAGTGAACTCTTTATCCAAACCGCAGGCTTAGGTCCTATCTGGAGAGGGAAAAGCCTCCTGACAGGAAAGCTTAATAAACTGGAAACAATACCTTTCTCTCCTAGCTTGTTTTCAGAATCAGCATGGTTGCTTCAGCTGAAAAAGGCTGCGAAGAGTGTACAACCCAAGACAGGATCTGTCCTGGTCAGAGCTCTGAGACACTCAAGTGTGGTCTCCTAATGGGGCACACTCTGGGAGGTGGTGCCTCCCTTGCTTGACCCCAGCCTCCTTCCTATATGCTGTCACCAGCCAAGAAAGGCTGAGTGGGCTCGGCATGTCCCACAGCCCTCCGTCTCCGACGTAGCGCCTGCACCTATGTCATTGCACCCATGCTGTTGCCAGGAGGCCTGGGCAAAGCATGCTGGGCCACCTGGGAGCCACCTCCATCACAGCAGCTGCTACAGACTCCTACCTGGTCCAGCTCCATCTCATCAGGTGTCCGCCACCGAGCAGTCGGGCTGCTGGTGCTCTGATCCGCTGGCACAACCACGATGTAGTACCACCTGGGAAGGAAGGAAAGCAAAAACACTGGACCCTAAGTCATCTCTCTGGCAGGTCTCTGAATAACACATGCCATATGCCTTCCAAGGACAACCTGCTCCTTTCCCTGCCCTCTAAGCAGCAAAAGGGTTCAGTAAGGAAGAGGTCGGTTTTCCAGCTGCACCAGAGAAGAGAATACTCCTGTTAGCACTCATTAGGTTAATGAAGATCTGCAGACTGTGCTCCAGAGGGTGGTGTAGGAGCTGTGAGAAGGACATTTATATAATCGGATTGTAGCAAGAACCCTGGGGGAATTGTGCTTCAGTGCAAGGATACCACAGTAACGAATAAGACTTCCACAAACTTGCTTTTTTTAATCTCCTTGAGGCTTTAGGCATTATTTATTTAAAGGATATTACACAGTGCCAGAGAAAGTCCCTCCTGATCCTCAACTGTGTTTTTGCTGGTAGCATCTGGAGTATACCCACCAGGGTGAGGGCAAACTTTCGGAGAATTGTCTTAATTTTATTGCACGTAAATATTTGCTCTGAAAGAGCCAGCAGCGTGATCCCATGTTATGGATAAATGCCTGGCTCTGTACCACGGCCTGCTCGGAAATTCAATCCCAGGTTACAAAATCCACAGGTTGGCAGAGGTCTGCCCTGCCTTTTTCCCCATCTCTAGCCCTGCAACCTGCCTTCTCCACCCAGGGAGGTAGGTGCACCTACCTAACCGGCACAGTGGTCTGGACTTTGGGAAGGGTGAGCGTGAATTTTCCTTCCTGTATGTACTTGTTTGTGGCGATGGGTTTGCTTTGCAGGACGTCAGGAGCGGTGCGGATTGAGACGAGGTGCTGGAGCCCCCCAGCGCTGCTTCCGCGGTTCATTAGCACAAAAGAATAGTCCGTGTCTGGCTGGAGGTCACTTATGAGTTTCTTCATCGAGTGGCCATCCACCTCTACACTCTGGCTATTGTACAGAATCTGAAACGGGAAAAGGACACACTCATGCAGCCGGCAGCTGCCAATGAAAACTCACACTCAAAATAGCAGCGTTAGAGATGACAATTTGGCTCTGGGCCCTCCCTCAGGTGGTTCAGCTACTGCGCGCTTCGTAAACAGCCATAAATCTTTAGTTAAAGAAGAGCAACCCCTAGCAGAGGGTTGAGCTGTGCTCCCTGTGCCTCACAGTGACGGGGCAGAGAGGGGCTCCTCTCAGCAAAGCCTGGGCGGCTGGCGCCAGCGGTGAGGCTGGTGGTGCCACACGCGCCGCTTTTCAGTGCCGGTTCGGGGGAGGAATCCAGATGGCTGTGCTTTGCCCTTGCGTGGAGATGAATGGGTCTTTGTTTCTTGTCTCACGAGGCTACAACACACAATATGCTTTTGGTGTAAAATCCCGTCTGCTTTAAATTGGTGTCATTCCCATGTCTACCAGCTGATGCCTGATCGAATGGTTAATGCAGAGCATCCCCCTCCCAGCAAGGTGACTGGGGGGGGTTACACGCCTCACCAATGATCTGACAAACCCCGTGCAGGGCTCACAAATTGGTACCCAAAACTGCAGCTCTGCAGGTGTGACACCCCGTTGCCATGACAACAGATGCCGGTGCCGCACCAGCCGTGGGCAGGAGACCGGCACTGCTTTTTTGCTGCCGTGCTTGTGGCGAGGGGATGCTGGGCAGGGCAGGGCAGAGTGGCTAGGGGCTGGGGGCAGCGGGCAGCCCCCGTGCACAGCTTCTTCCCTTGGGCCCACCGGCCCCTCAGCTAATGACATTTTCTCAGCTCCCTGCTGCAGATATGCAGGACCCCCACATCCCCCAGGGCCCAGCAGTCATAGGCACTGCTGTATTAGCTGCAGCAAACAGCTTGTCTGCCCTGGGAACCTCGACCCCAATCCTGCTGGAACAACCCCTGTACCCTGAAACCCTGGGCGCTGCCTCTGCAAAGCCAGAAGCTCAAACAGCTCCCGGAGACAGAGACAAATGGGACATAGAGAACTGGAGAGACCAGAGGTTGTGCCCCTGCTGTGATAAACCAGTATGTTTCCTTCCACTGGGCGACCATCCAGCATGGCAGGCGAGTGCTGGATTCCTGACAGTGGTGCAGAGACACAGCATGCCAAAAACTGGCAATGGCAGAGCTGCAGAATGTTAAACCATGGCAGCTATTATGTGCCACAGGCAGAGACCACACAGTAAAATGTGCTCTTTCCAACAGTGGCCTTGAGAGAGAGAAGACAGCTCTGTGGAAAAAAAATTACTTGAAGTAAAACAGATTTTTCACCAGCTGAGCCCACTGCTCAGGCTGACGCAGGCAGCAAGGGAGGGACCAAACTTTTCTTCCAAGTCACCTTTTTAGCAGGTGGCAGAAATCTGCAGAAAGCTGCTGTCTTGCTGGGACAAGGGCAGCTGACTAGCACTGCTCTAATATTTAGTGCTGGAGCTGGGAGGAGGAGGGAAGCCCTGGAAAGAGATCTAAACAGCAGTGCACAGGGACCAGACTAGGCCTGCAATTTGCAGCTCTACTTTTGCGTCATCCAAACAGCGATACCCACAGCATACTTCAAATCCTCTTCAGGTCACTTTGCAGGGAGGTCAGGACAGGAAAAGAGCCCCAGCTTTTTTGCTGCTGAGAAGAGACTTCCAACAGGTTACAGAGCAGCAGTGAGGAGCCAGCAATGGAGGAGAGATGTAATCTATCTTATTTGTTGACATGCTTCAATCTTTAGGAATGAACTGCAAAGTAAGTATCAAGCACTAAAATAACAGTGGTTTGCAGGGACAAAGCCCCAGCTGCCTGCCCAGTGTCCAGGAAAGGCTGTCAAAGGTAGGATGGCTGGAGGGAGTTGTTCTCTGCTGTGACTCCTCTTAAGATATTTTATTCTGGGCTTTAATCCCTTTCTCCAAAGACATGTACATCAGATGGGTGCTAAAGTGAGTGAAAAAGGTAAAATGAAGAAATGCTTCATAAAAGTCCTGGAATATCAGATACTTAGTTGGCAGGTTTCACCCTGCTCTGACACAGAAGTAGGCACAACAAAGACGGGAGTGCTAGACTTCAAGTCATCTTTGCAGCTTCTCTGCCTTTCCCAGCACCATCCCGTGCAATGATATTGCAATAGTACAGGCCCAGATATTCCTGATAAAAGCAAGTCAGGGGTGTTCCTGAGGGAGCAGCGGGACCTCACTTCATGTGCTCCAACACAGACTTGAACAAAACCAAACTTCCAACTTTAAGAGCTATGCTGGAAGGATGCAAAGCCCACGATGAGTTCTGCTGCCTCTCAGATGAGATTTCTCATTATGACATCTTCCATAATAAAGCAGTTGGTGAACTGCTTGTGTGGGTGCTCTAGGGAAGACACTTGCCCACCAACTGCCTGCACATGAGGCATCTGCTGGGGACATAGCTGTTCTCCTGGAGCAAGAGGAGGCAGAAGAGATGGACAGGCACTTCAGTTCAGAGTTTCCCTGCTTGTTCTGCACTGGAACTGACCAGGACACAGTCTCCAATTCAGTCCTGACACTGGGTGGCAATTTTTACTGCCATGCACAGAAATTTGTGTCCCAAAGCAGTGAAATTGGCATTTGCAATGCTTTCCTGAAGCATTCTCTGCCATCCGCCCTTTTCACAGTTGCCGTAGCAGTTCTGTGTTCCTCTACCTTCCATAACACGTTGTCTTCTCAAATGTTATGCACCATTAGTTAAGGCCTCTACACAAACCTTACAATAATGTAAGGGCTCAGAAACAGTCATTCGTGTGCAGCTGAAGATGCCCGGGAGCTCAAGCAGAAACGCTATTTAGAAGTTGCATCATGGCCCACTGGTAACTACTTAAGTCAGCAGCAAATTTGGCCCAGGGGCTCTGAACTGCCAAACATTGCTGACTAGCCCATGGATTGTTGTAAAATGTCATTTGTGCTGCCCTTACAAGAGAAGATTTGCAAAGCTAGGTGGGTCCAAATGTCACTGCTGAAGGTCTGCTGCTTGATTTCAAGGCAGTAAAGAATGTATTGAACTAAAAGATGAAAAGACATGTAGTGTGCAACACCGGAAAAGATAATTACTTGATGGAGAAGTAGATGAGGTTGCCTTTTCGGGGGGCAGGAGTAATTACTACACTCCATGGGAGACACCGTGAGAAAGCTCTGCCCAGCATTCTCAGGGGTTATTTCTGAATCTGTATCATAATAATTTTCAAAAGGTGCTATTCTTTCTCCCCATTTGTAAAATACCTTGTGATACTGCCTTCTCTTCTGCTCTTAAGTTGAAGAATGTGTCTCAGAAAAGTGCAGTTTCCCCAAGGAGAAGGTTATATCTATCTTGCGCTTTCCATGAAAGCTCCAGAACAGCCTTCTGCAAGCACACTGGAATAGAAAAGGAATAGTGCCTCTGCTCCACCACAACTGCTTGGCAACATTTTATGAGGAATTTATCTCCTGGACCAGAAGAAGCTGTGAAAATTCCCCAAAGAGAACTCAAACCTTCATTATTGATTTGGTAGCAATGAAAGTTCCTAAGGTCTCAGTTCATCCCCTATAAAAAAAAAATAGCAACAGTCCTGCCTGCACCTCACTCTTCATTGTCAGAACAATATCTACTTTAATTAAATCTGTTAAAGTAGCATATGACACCCTTTGGGACATAGATTTAGCATGAGACTGTTTATCAAGTGTAGATAATACTAATTGTTCCCATGGAGATTTATCTGCTATGCTAGTTACAGTATTAGGCTCTGGCCTCAGCATCCCATGTGCCTGAATTAGAGGAGAGAGGTGAACCTTGTTTATAAAAATACAAAGTCCTGAAGGTTAGGGATTTCTTTTGAGTGGCACAATCAACGACCTGGAGCTGACCCTCTTAGCTCCTGGCCTTGACTCATGTGTGTCTGCAAGTCGGGGAATATTAATAGAAAGAAGACACTATTAGAGAAATATCCTTGTAACACTCTCGTTTGCATGACTGCTCTTCAGTTAGCAAGCGGCTAATGCCATCTGCTCCTGTGTCATCTGAGGGTTAACCCGCAGCAGGGGCAGACCCTGAGTCACTGTCTGTGTAAGCAATCACAGCTATGAGACCCGAGACATGGCATCAGCATTACATCCTTGGCTCCTGGCTACCTCCAACCACTCTACCAGCCTTATGTCGTAGTAATGCTCCAAAGGTCACACTGTCCCTTTCTAGCACTGTGCTGTCAGACAGAGATGCGGGCTTTGTGCCACAAGAACAAGGCAAGATGAAGCAGACTGGTTCTTCAGCAGAGTGCAAAGTAACAGGGATCTGTGAAGTTCCTTGCGGCCAGATATCTGAATGCTGATCCTAATGCACCCTACATCTGGGAAAGCTTTGAATACCACAAGGTCTTCACAAAAGCCTTGTCTGCTTCAGCTAAACTCTGCATGTTAACAAGTATCTACTATTGATCACGGTAATTCAGCTTCAGGATTTAAACAAGGAGAGTAAGTAACAAGGAGGGGGAGGTGCTCACACACTTTGAGTGGATGCAGTTCAAGACCTTCCCCTCATTCCCCTGGCCATGGATGCCCCGCAGCTCATGCAGGCCTTGCACTTGCTCTTTAGGCACAGCACAGCAGGGCGCATGTGCAAGGAGGAAGGGAAGTCATGCCGCTCCCACCCCTGGCCACCTTTGCAGAGGCAGTAGATAGCTGCTGAGACAGAATGGAAGATTATCCTTGGCGATGTGACATGTTGGTCTTGTTTATTAGGAGAGAAGCTGCACTGAGATCTGCAGAAATTTCCACCACACTCTAGTCTTTTACCCACATCAGTGATCCACACTGGGGGACAGACAAGAGCAGGAAGACATCGGGTCATCAGTGTTGTCTGCAGCCTGGTGGATGACACTACATCCAGACCTGTGCTAGAGAAAAGAGAGCAGCAGCCATTCCTTCAGAATGTGTCCTGCACTGACACATCTCGTGCTGCTCACACCTGTAACACCTTCTGGAAAGGTGATGATGCTTCTCTCCTTCACTCCCTGAGATTATGCATCTGCCTTGATGCTCTGAAGTAACTCATAAAGGCAATCCGGATGTTTGAGACAGGACACACTGCAGAAGGAAACATGCTTAGATTGATTCACTGGCTGGTTTTCAGACCACTTTATCCTGGTGATCGCTTAGGATTAAATCACATTTATAACTTTTCATGCTTCCACTCCAAGTCAGGCATCAGGTCAAGCTTGCGTAACCACTGTCATGGAGCTGCAATGGCCAGCCTGACTGGTAGGCCCCAGCCAAGTGATACCAGGTAACAAGATACTTGAGGAAGCTGATGGAGAAGTGAAGCACTGATTGGGACTGCTTGAACAACCACCGCAACCGCTCATGGGAAAAACATCAGCAATTTGGTGTGCCAAACCAGTTTCCATTTCCCTTCGAAAAGGCAAATAATTCAGGGGCACTATCAAGGGAGGAGTGGGTACTTAGCAATCGTTGCTACGGTCAAGATGGGTTTCTAGCTGGATGGTGAGAAGCCAGAAATACGTATTATGATCCCTGACACATCCCCATTCTCTGACTGCCTCTGCCCAGCACATGCCTTCACTGCTTGGCATTTCCTGTTGGTGTGCTTCGGCCAACATTATTCACTCCTGTTTCGTTACCATGAGCCAAGTGCTTACTGCCTATTCCACAACTATCAAAACAGAAAGAAATCAACAAAACCACAACACCTTCTGGCCTAAGAAGAGTGAGAGAAGGGAAAGCAAGCAGCAGTGTGCTCTACTGTGCGCCATGGTTCATGCGCGGGTGCTTAAAAGCAAGAGTGGCTACCTAACCTGGGCTTGGAGATCTGAGCTCCGCAAGACCCCAGGGCAGTGAGCAGTGTGACCCTGCTCTGCTGGCCTCTTGTCTGATGGCCTGAAAACATCATGTGGCAGGTCAGGATGCTGCTTTCCACTGTCCTGCTCACTGCCACAGGCGGAACTCCCTGTCCTCCGCATCCCACCCTTACCTTAAAAGGCACTGCAGATTTATAGGAGTCAGGCACTTCCCAGCTCAGCAACACAGACGTTTTCATGACGGCATTGACGCGGAAGTTCTTAGCAAACACTGAAATGAAAAACAAGGTATTTGAGCACAGTAAGGCCAAGTCAGGAGGGAGCCAGTCAGCAGCTCGGCTCCAAGTCTCTCTTTGTCTAACTCAGCAGCAGAGGTCAAAGAGTTCAGCTACAGCAGAGAAGTGAGAGATGAGGAGAAAAGAGCAGCAGCCTTTTACCAAGTCTCCAGTCTCCAGTGGAGTTTTGCTTTTTGACTATACTTTCCAGTGACACAGAAAGGAAGTTGTAGGCTGAACTGTAGCCTTCCTCTCTCCCCCCTTCACTCACACTCTCTTGGCCCTTTGCTATGATCAAAGAACAGTGGTGTTCAGGTACTGGATCTGCAGATGATCCTACCCAGCCGTCTGCTCCAGTTCAAGCAAGAGCCTTTCATGTACAGATAAAACAGCAAAGTGTGCCAGTGGAGCAACAAAGGCAATTAAGCTACCACCAACGCCCCTCTCCCCACAAATGGCAACTTTAAGGAAATCTTCACTGAGCCTTCCCTCGCCAAACTAGTTTTAGTCTAGGGAGACACACAGTACCTGATCTCATTAGTCAGAGCAAAGGGGAGCGTAGCCTCATGAACTGAAGCAAAGGTCCCTGTCCTGGAGGCAGAGCTTGCTGTTAGGGCTTGTTCGATGGGCACTTACCTTGCTCAACAGGCATGGTCCGGGACTGGATGCTGGGGCTGAGCGGCCCAACCCCCTTATTGGTGCGGGCCCTCACTTTGATGTCGTAAGTGGTATCTGGCTTCAAATTCGTCAAAGTGATACTTGTGTCCTTAGTGATGTTAACCAGGTCCTGCTGGCTATTTATGTCCCTGTATACTACTGTGTAGTTGACGATCTTGCCGTTTCTTTCTGCCAAGACTGGGGGGTCCCATGCAACTTCTGTGGTGGAAGTGGTGAGACCTACCACGCGCAGGTTCTGCGGGAAGCCGCTTGGCACATCTTCCGCAGTAGTGATCTCCTTCTCAAACTCCTCTCCTGGGCCAGCTCTGTTCTTGGCAGACAATTTGAAGAGGTACGTGGCCCCCTTGTGCAGGTTGGTCACAGTGTAGTGATGGTCTCTCTTCCCGAAGTCTATCGTGTTCATCTTTTCCTCATCAAGACGTCTGTACTGCAGCCGGTAACCCAGCAGCTCCCCTACCATCTCCTTGGGTGGGTGCCACTGGATGAGGGCTGTGTTCATGGCTGTCGTGCTAATCATCATGGTGGGCTTCCCCGGGACTGCAACATAAACACACAATGACCATCTATAGCCTGGGAGGAGGGGAAGGAAGGACCGTTTCCGTGCTGCTCAGTCCGTGAGGATTGAGGAAAGTGGGAAAGTTCAAACAACAGGGTGAAGAGGACGACAGACAATTCACATGGATAGAGGCAGACCGACCCTAATCCAGTGGCGAGGGAAGCTGGAGCCAGCCAGCTCTTGGCTGCCATTTTCCCATGTGCTGCCATCTAAGCAGGCAATAAAGTCAGCCATATCCAGCCCCAAAATTCATCCCCTTTTACAGGAAAGGTTTAAGGTACCTCAAAGTATCATATTTATCTCAGAGAAGATCTGAATCCTGTCCTCCCAATCAGTGGTCTTCAGACACTCCAGCTAGTGCACAGCACCAGGCCGTGCTGGCCCCAGTGCACTGTACCACAACAGACACACAGAAGCCCGAGTCCAGCGCCCTGACCTGTCTGGAGGCAGACAAATTTCATCCTGAAACCTTGCAGTTTTACCATCTGCAGAGGCAGCAAGCAGAGCTGGGTGGGCTGTTTGCCATCATAACACATTTTGGTTTAGCTGATGAGCAGATTCGTGATGTCAGTGTCGATGTGAGAGGTGAACACAAGTGTTCCACAGGATTTTTGCTTATGTTGCACAAGTCAAGGGGTGTTGCCGTCATTCGTTAGGAACTGATGGCTTTAAATTGATGGTTTAATACCTTGATCTCCTTCAGTTAAAAAAAGGATGCGCCTTGACTTCACATCAGCTCAGATTTGTAAACAAATCAACTGATAGGGAAGATGCTGAGAGTCAAAGGGATGGGGCCATTCATATGAAAACGAAAATGGGATTGTAGCCAAACCTAGTTAAGTATCCTTGCACAGTTTTGAAATGTATAAGCCCACAGATGAGCACAAGAGAAAAACGTATTTGACAGAATTATGCCCCGATTTTGCCATCAGAGGGCGATACCAACACTCTCCTTTGAGGTCAAGCCTGCAGACAAGCAGCAGTACAAAGGCAGCTCTGGGGGTGGTTTTGTAGGTATTTAAGACATACAATTACATTTCCACTGCCACTGCCATCCTCCTTGCACTCATAATACAATGTCTAACAGCAGCTAGTATTAAGGGACACATTATTTTCAAAGCTGATTCCAAATATTAACTTTAAATGTGCATCATAACATGGGAAGACCCACTGTGGTTTACAGTGCAACACTGGGATGTTTAGGAAGCTTTTCCTGTTTATAGGACAGCTGTAGCAATTTGATGAACAGAGCATACATCATGGCGAGGCACAAGGGAGACAGCATTTGAGATTGTGACAGTGGAAACTACCTCTGGAGCTCCCCATATGCAGCACAGAGGAGATGCCAAGCTGTTCCTTGTTTAAAAGCACCAGGAACAAACGCTCTCAGTTTGCACAAGCTGCATTCCCGTAATGACAAGTGGTAAATACTGTTCCTGCAGCTGGTGTGAAGGAGCAGCAGGATTACCGGTTGTAGGACAGGTCTAGTGAGTGGAAATCAGGGACAAGACAATGTCAACTAGTTGGTGCCACCACCAAAGGCAAGCTTGACTGCATCCCGAGGAAAGCACCTGATGAACTCCTGGGTGCCCCTGCTTCAGGCCGAGGCTCCTGTGTTGCACTAGGCACAGGGTACGAGTCTCTACTGAGATAGCAGAACCGAACTGGCTGGGATCACCAGGACCTAGAAGTTGTGTCTGCAGCACTCCTATGGCAGTATTTGTTGCGTTCCAGATTTTACCATGGCTCTAGGAGCAGCCGGGCTGAGCTCTGTAAGCCTGGGGAGGCAGCAGTAGCAATGGCGGGGATAGAGAGCTGAGAAGCACCTCTGAGGAGCCCTCTTGTGCCAGGGGCCATCCCAGGCGGCAATGCAGTCACCACAGGAAGTAAGAAATGGCACTCATCTACGGGAACAACGTGAGGACAGGCCATGACTCCAAAGCTGAGGGAGTGCCTGGACTTTCAGACTTCCTCTTCCCAGGTCTCTGGACTATGCAGATGAGCTCAGACCCATGAGTTTCATTGCTCTTTCATGGGCCCTGGCAGTGTCTGTCCATCTGTTTGCTGCACTTTGCTCAGGTGATCCAGTGGCAAAGCCTGTAAGTAAGGGCTGGAGATCACAAGAGTATGTACCTCTGCAGCATCTCCAGCCCTCTTGCTTCCTCCTGCACAGGTGCCTTGGCCATACTCCCCGTGCACCTCTTGGGAGGTTTTACCACCACCCCTACAAGGCTGTGGTATCTGCTCCCCACACTCACCTGCCCCTGTGGTGGTGATGACTTTTGGCTTGCTGCGGGCACCATCTCCCTTGGTGGTGTAGGCAGCGACTGTGACAGAGTAGGTGGTTTCTGGCAGCAGGCCTCCAATGACTGTCTCCTGTGAGCACATCCATGAGGTGGAGAAGAGGCAAACAAGAAGAGCAAATACTTGTTAGTGGAGTGAGCAAAATGAGGGCACTGGGGTCAGTGTCTCCAACAGCAACATACTGACACACTTGCTGGCTCACACTCATGCATTGCGCTCAAGCACATGTCTTGCACAGAGCCAGCAAACAACAATCACTGCCAACTCCAACACTCACCTGCCTAATTTCAACCCTTGCATCTAACACTTGGCCTTTCCAGGGACCCACCAGCAACCTGTGTCATCAGCTGTGCTCTCCCATGGCTTCTGCCAAGAGGGAGATCTGCTCCAGAGATGGTCCTGCATAAAGCTGGAGCCACCCTGCCACAGCAACTATGTGAGTAAGAGGACCGTGGAGCTGTGAACCAGAGCAAAAGCCAGTTCAGCTGGCTGCAGAAACCTCTTGGGGGCTAATTTGGGGATTTTTAAAGTTGTCTCTTGCAGCAGAGCTGCAGGGAGCACAGAGAGGCAATGCAGGCAGCAGCATGGCCACACCAGGCGGGAGGCCCCGGGCAAGGAGCACCTGCAGCGCTACAGCACCTTGTTTACCCTCCCTGCCAGGCACAGCATTGTAAGGATGGGATGGGGTCAGCACAAGGCGTTGGCAAGACCTGGAGGGAAAACCTTGCGCCGTGGGAGGTCTGGGAGGAGGGGGGACTCCGCAGGGCGCTAGCACCCTAGCATGCTCTGGCTTCCTCTGGGCAGGAGGAGGGCATGGCTCCACACTTCAATCTGAGATCAAAGAGGGGAGCACCGCTCCTCCCTCCCTCCTGGCCTCCAGCAGCAACATACATGACTTGTGCCAAGCCTGGCTGGCCAGGCCTGCAAACGAGCAAGCACAGCGAGCCCAGCAGCTCCCAGCAGCTCTCTGCGAGCTCAGGGCAGACACCCTTGAACTGCGCTCATCTGTGGGTGCTGTGAAAGCAACTGGGGCCACTGGCACTAACAACTGATCATGTCGGGGAGCAAGAGACAAACGGCTCGAGAAGGGGCTGGGGAAGCTTTTGGAAAGGAGGCAGAGGCTCTGGGTTGTTTATTTACCCTTTCAGACAAAGAGAGGAGCAAAGATGGAGAGGGTTAAGCTCAAGTCGCTGAGGACAGGCAGCATGGGCACTGTTAGGGGCTGCTCCAGGGGTCTGATCTCTGCTTGGGGGATCCCTGCCAGCTTGAGGGGTACAAGGGGTGCCTGTGGTTGCTCTCAGAGCACAGCCAGTCTCCCATCACTCACTCGTACAAACACCCACACTATTAAACCTGCTGATTTCCAGTCAGTGCTGCTGGTTCAGGTTACCTGCCCAGGCTTACTCATCAAAATCACCGTGTTACCATCGCGGAACCAGCCAGCCCAGAGAAAAATCAACAAGCACCAACAAGAACCCCATAAAAATCACCGTGTGAACCAGAGTCCGATCCCAACTCCGCCCCTGCAGCAGATCGTGTGTGCGGGTGAGTGGACGCGCAGTCCAATCGGTGCCAATGGACCCGCGGGGGAAGCACTCACACAAACCTGCAGACTCTGAACATCCCAAGAGAATTCCCTCCTCCCAAATCCATGCAAAGAGAAATTCTCACACAAAAGCATGCCACCGGGAGCAAAGCAAGCGAGCTGGGAGGAGGGGAGAGAGACGAGGGATGGATGAAAGAAGGTCTGATTGCATAATGTAAATACAGTGCTGTCATGATAAACCCACTCTGAGCGAGAATCCTCCGTATAAAGCAGGAGGAGAAATGCATAGTGCCAGGGAAGCTCACAGTAGGGCACATAATTGAATTGCTGACTCTAAAAAGGTCATTTTCTAGTTTGTTCCTGCAAATTTATATTTCAAAATTATGTGGGAAAAAATGGATTTAACTGTTTAAATGTGATTGTTTTCTTATTACTATCTGTGTTTCAGCCAAAGGTCACGGTTGAGAAGTGTAGGTTATTTTTCATGACTACGATCAATGTGGTTTAAAGATTATGTATCTAATTTTACCATGTAACTCGGTGGGCCAACCACTGCAGAAAGTAGGATGCACCTCCTGAGTCGATCACTTGAGCCTGCCTAAAACTGCACTGCAACAAGCTGGAAATACAGATTATAGGAAATGTCAATTGCTTTTCTGCATTTACTAGCAATCTAAATGCCAATTTTCTCTGGATTTGCGGCTTGTGGAAGGTTTCACAATGTAACTCTCCAGCCTCATTAAGGAAGTGAAAGGGATGTTTTGACAGCACTGTGTCTACAAAATTCACAAATCGATTTACCAAACCCCTCTTTTCCAACCTGGAATACACACAAGTGGTACTTACATGGTCGACGGAGTCCTCAGCTCTCCACTGACGGGGGAGAAAGGAAGGAGGAGAGAAAAATGGAGACACAGAATTTTAAGGGGCAACGTGTAGGAAGGGGATGACGACGATGACAACAGCAGGGGTTAGCAGGACTGGGTTGGGGGGATTACAACACTTACACACAGAAGGTCACTTGGCACAGGCTGTGCCAAGGGAAGAAATGGCATAGAGCAACGTTCTACATGCCGCTAGCCTGCGCAGTAGGTCTGAGATCATTCACACAAACAGGGGCAAAGAGGTTCCTCCTCATATGGATGGAGAGGTGACCACTTCCTAACTTTGCAGTCCTTTCCCCTTCTGGCTTTGTTTGCACTTTCCTGCCTCTTCCATGAGCAGAAGCAAGAACGGACAGCTTGTACCAACAAGGCTCGGGCTGACTGCTGCCCTACAAGTCACTCACAACAGTTCTGTGGCCTAATTTCCAGTTTCTGTCCTAGTGATCCTCCAGCCACCATCTCTTCTTGAGAACCAAAGACTTCAACACACAAAACTCAGAGGGCACTCTCTGCAGGGAAGCACTGATGCAACATTTACAGAGCTTCTCTGTCCTGTATCATTCGCAACAAAACGCTCTGCGGACCTCAGAAAACTGAGAAATGCCGTCTCTTGTCTACAGTGCGAGAGAGGCTGAGATCTTACACAGAGCCCCACACTAAGCTGCTCCTCTCCAACGGTGCTGTGTGGCTTGGAGCAAGGCTCAACCTGGTGCATGTGCTGAGGTAACAGCTTCTCACTCCCAATTACACAACACCAAACGGCAAACACTTGTTTTGCAAGAGCAGCCCTGCAGGTGAGACTTCTACACAAACTGTTTCCCAGCAAAAGCCCACATGGATTCCCAGCCATGGCAGCTCAGTTGGGGCTCTGAAGAGGGAACATGCAGGTTTCTGGCTGGATTTGGGGTTCAAAGCTGCACTGGGGTGGTAAGACTTGGCCACGCACGCCCGTAGCACTGTTCTTTGTGGTTCGTGCACCAAAGGAAGGTTTGCAGAGATCACAAGGAGCTCTCTCAGCCAAGGTGATGCGTTACATCTCAGGTTACTAAATCTGCCTGGAGGAAGGACAGGTTGATGGGTTCAAGCACAGAGATGAAAGTGGAAGATAAGCATTATTGCCCCTGACTCACAGTGTGAGCCTTGGCAAGCCTTGCTTCTGAGCCTGAGCTGCCAGCTGTGAAACAGTGCTCAGATACGGACTTCCTCAGGACACCGGGAAGCCCAGCTAACACTGCTGAAGTGCCTGGGGAACCTGCAAGTGCGGCATAAGTACTAAATGGTATTAAAGCTACAAGTTGCCTTTTGTACTCGGGCTATCTGAGGTGGCTTTCACAGGCTGCAGCCTATCACAGTGGCAGAGTACTCTCCTCAGCAGTAAAATACATGGCATACCTTCAAAATATCTGTTATTTTATTCTCTAAATTCAGAAAGAAGCAGATATTGGAGAAACATTCCTGTAAGATTTTATTATAGTTCACTTATTTGACCCCGTGAGACTGCAGTAGAATTATCCCCCTAAACCATCTTAAAATTTAATTTCAGCAAAGAGGTCAAATTGTCCCTAAAGACTTCCTATAAAGCCAAGGACCTCACTAAGTATTATGGTCACTAAAGGCCCTCTTTCCACACACATCTTGGTGTTATTTCCAGCGTTGCATGCTTAGCTCAACCCAAGTCATTTGCTGTTGACAACCTACCTGGGCCAGCCAGCCCACACTGTGGTCAACAGCTACACACTCTGCCCTGCTGATCTAAAACCTGCAAAAGTCTTGCTACAGGAAGGATACAAAGCCTGGTAGCTCTCCCTCCCAGAAGTACACTTCTGCTCCAACACGATGTCCCTGGTGGATGGGGGCCATGTGGACGGTAACACCCCAGCCCACCTCCAAGTAGCTGCAGGAGCAGAAGGTGACACCCCACTGCAATGAACAGCGGAGCAGACCCGGGCTCAGGAGGCTACTGCATCTCATAGCCTCTCACACCACAGCAGGGAGTTTATCATTCACTAGGATTTTAGACCAAGCGTTTAATGTTCAAACTCTGTTTTCTCTTATGTTTCAGTGGACTTTAATCTTGCATCAGATCAGAGTGCAAAGAAACGCCTTGAGATCTGTACTGGAGGAATAACAGTGAAAATCCAGGCCTGCATAAATACCCTGGTATAAATTCAGTTTCATTATGAAAATATCATCTGCAGATCAAAACATTTCCTTCCTTAAACTAGCTCAATTGCTTCTTAACTGTTTAAGGTTGGTCAGTAAGACAAATTGATCTGAAAAGCCCAGAAGCTGTCATAAAAAGAACTCAGACAGTGCTGCGTGCATGAGGCAGGATGGCTCAGGGAAGTGCTAAAGCTAACAGTGTGTATTTATGGCAGCTACAATGCCTTAACGTTTCATTTTACACTTCAACACCGCACAGCGTAGTCATGTCTCACCAGGGAATGGCTGTTTTCCCTGACCATGGCTCTTGCAAAAGACAGACTCAAGCCCTCCTAAACAGTCCCAGCTATGGGAAGTAGATATTGCGGTTTTCCTGCAGATCCATCTCCTCTCTGCTTCAGTGACTGTGGTGCAACAGTGAAACTCCAGATGTAAACTTGGGTACTGAGCTTGTGGGATGGGGAGCGGTCTGAGGGCTCCAGAACTTCACCTCTGTCCATTAGTGAAGTGCTTCTTGGATGATGCCTTTCAGTTTTCTTCCACTTACAAAGTAGAGTATATTTCACCTCCATGCCAAATTCTCACCTAGATGAGTACACACACATGAGGAGTTGTTCCAGGTAGATTCAGATAAAGATCCTTAACTATCACCCAGTGAAACAGGGAGGCTGTAAATTCCTCTGTTTTATGCCTGGGGTGGGCACTGCCCAGGGAGAATAGGAGACTCTGCTTCCCCTTTCTCCTCTGATCTCAATCCAACAGCTTGAAGTGCTTGCTGTTACTTCTTCCTGCTCTTCTGGAGCAAAAGCTGGTGGGACGTGCACTTGGCCTGCGTGCTGGATGGAGAAGTGCCGCCTACGAAGACCACACAATCTTTCTGTGAGCCTGCAGCCCTTCTCGTGCGCAGCACACCTCTCCCCTGCCACGATCTGCAGAGCAGGAGGAGGAGGAGGAGG
>VZTL01091682.1:0-36530 GCA_013400535.1 Scopus umbretta
CCCAAACAACAGAGATTTCCACCACTGGTACCAAAACCATCAGCTCTCCAGACCATACCCAGTCCTCTTCGGGACCCCAGGGTGGTGGTGACGGAGGTGCCACCATGTCATCCATGGACCTGTTGCTCACAGGCTCACAGTCTGCTTTGGAAAACACTTCACCAGGTGAGTTTAACTGTCCCCATGGGGCTTCTTCCTGTAGACCTCAAACATCTGCTCTATATGAAGGAGTGAGGGCATGCTAGAAGGTGCTGGACAATGGCATTGGGCATTATGGAGGAAAATATCAACTTCCAGAGGAAAGTACATTAGCTGTTTTTTTGCATTTAGTCACCAGGAAAACCCAGCCTTACTGCAACAGCAGTGTGGCCCTGAGATATGGTGTGTTTTCTGAGACAGTTCGATATCAAGACTGCCCTATTGTCTGTGTTTATACAAGCAGGAGGCAGCACTAGTCATTCCTGACTTCCGCCCTGTGATGCAAATGCAGCATTTATTGACCCCATGCAGCCCTGCAAAGCTTTGTTTCAAGTATCAGGGAGTTAGGTGCTACTGTAACCTCACCTCAATCGCTGCAGGTGGCTGTGGTGAGCTACAACCCAACAGTGCTCTGATGAGTTGTTCCTAGTGCTCTCTTCAGGGTGTCCACCTGTAAGCAGCACCTCCTTGCACAGGAAAGTGTGGTGTCTTCACAGTTAGTGTTTTCTCCAGGTTTGGATCTTCTGCCGTGCTGTATCTGTGCTGTCTGCCTAAGGGTGGTGATGGAAGAGAGCATGCTCACCTGTTTATAGCTTAGGGTGTATAAAGCCATTTTGCTTTGCCCTTTCTCAACAGAAGGGACCTCGGCTACAGGAGGACACCTGCCCGATGCTCCTCTCACCCGTACGCCCAGCTCAGTGATAGCTACCAGCAGTGGGGAGAGGAGCACAGTGACCGTGTCAGACACCAACTCAGCATCCAGCGCGGCAGGGAGCTCTGCTCCTGCTCCACCCCACACCAGCTCCTTGGACGTGGTCCTTCTGCCATCCTCATCGGTAACAGACCCTGGGAGGCAGAGTGATGTTTCGGAGAGTGGTACCGGACTCAGTGAGCTTCCAACAAATCTGCTGCCAGCATTTTCTCCCAGCATTTCAGTGTCCTTGCCTTCACCAAGTGCTTCAGGTGGGTCTTGTTGTTTCCCAGTTTTCTGTGGAGGACATGCCTTCTCCTCACCCGCCTCCCAAGCTCCCACCCTCCCTTTTCTAGCTTTAAACTAGATTTGCCCTCTTAGTAAACTTTATAGTGAAGGCCATCTGAGCACTACATGGTTGGTGAGTTATTTGCCTCACAGCACTTGGGGCAGCGCTTCTTGTGTTGAGAACTAGATGGTGAGGCAGCTCTTCTGGGCCACATGTGAAAGCTGCCATGGAACCTTGACATCAGCCCTCAAATCAGCGGAGTCTGGCATGAGCTGTGGCAAAGGATCGGTAGACCTTTCACCGTTCCTTATATCCCAGTTATCATGTGTTTCAGCCTCAGCTCTGCTGCCTGGGTTCCACCAGAGCTGGTTTGAGACCCACTGGTCCACCCAAGGGAATTTTCTGCAGAACGTTCAAGACCAAGTCCTACCTCCCTGCCGCCATTCTCCTTCAGATATGCCATGCACCCCAATCTGTTTTATTTTTCTGGTGTAAAGGGGAAAAGTACAGATTGCCTGTGAACCCCACTTAGCAAATAAGTGATGTTGGTCACCAAATGCCATCTCTGCTGTGGGGATTGAAATAGTCAGATTTTTGTCCCTGTGGAGGCCTCAAAGCTATTATTAATATACAAAATACATATTTTTATATTTATCTATGTATATCTCTGCTTTGCAGTTCCAGAGAGAAGAAGAGTTTCTGGTGCTCCTACTGAGACCACGTATGTCTCGACCACACTCTCCAGCCACAAGGAGGAGACATCTCAGGCTGCAGCTAACCACAGCATGTGGAACACAGTGACAGAAAGCCCCACATCTCACCTGGACACGTCTGGGGAGCCCCACACTGGGCCCCTCCTGTCCTCCACGGCATGGCCTGGAGCGGGACATGTCTCGCCTGGCCGAGCAGGGCACCCAGAGCCCAAGGTCACCCTTTCATCCAGAGTCTCCACCTACTTTTCAGCTGCCGGTGAACATTCCAGTGAGTTTTTCTGAACTCTAGGATGGCATTTGAATTAGGAAAACACCCACTGCCTCTCCCTTCCCCTCTTCCGCGGGGTTGATATGACCACCAACAGGTGTCAGAGCTGTTGCGGGTGTTCTGGGCAGGATTTATAAGTGGTGGTGATTCTGCTCTTTGGTGTAGTATATCTGCAGCTGTTGATGCTTAACAAAAAAGTCTCAGGAATGAGACGTGTAGCTTCTTGCTGCAGGACGCATCTACTACCTGCCTGGGTTGGGGTGATAATTATAAATACATAAATATGCCAGTATGACTCTAATGGTACTGATTGTCCCTCTGTATTTGGACAGTCCTGTTTCTCTGGAGTAGACTTCATGTGTTAAATCCACATTTAAGGTGATAGATATGTGAGATCTACTTAATCTGTACTTAGTCTATGTTTATCTGTGCAATTTTATTAATCTGCATTTCCAAACAGAATTATTGTAGAACACGCAAGTGTTCTCTGCTCCGAGTGGATAAAATCAGTTGCCTGCTTTTTGATCCTATTCCAGCTGTGGGCAGCAGCCATCACTCCCTAGGCAGCTCGAGTGCCAAGGAAAGGATGTCCAGCCCTATCACTGATCCTGCGTACAGTTCATCCACATCTGCTGACGGTGGAGAGAGGACGCTGCACTCAGTGACGGACAGCACACTGGCCGGTGGCACGGAGACCTCCTCTTCCTACACTGAAACCACCAGCTCTCCAGGGCCGGCTCAGCCAGCGTCGGTGGAGCAGAGCAGGATGGCCAACGCCTCTGCCAGTGGTGGGGGCTTCATGGCCTTTGCAACAGAGACGCTCTTCACACATTCTTCCAAGATACCCACTTCTTCTTTCCAAAATGATCTCACAAGTAAGTTAGTGTCTCCCGGGGTACATTTTTTGGGGGGAAGTTCATACTGCCCTGCATTTACCTATGTTGTATACAAAGTTCTCATTCAGTAATACATGCAGTGCCACCTGTGGGTTCACTCAGGGGGGATGTTTTCATCAAAGGACTCAAAGCTGGACTCCACCTGGCTGGGGAATCATTCCAGAAGTGAAGCCATGAACCTGAGCAGGGAACATCTCCTGTTTTGATGGGCGCATTATTTTTTTGCAGCTTAACTGGTTTCTTTTGGGTGATACTTTCAGAAGTGTTTTGTGATGACCTAAGTAAATTGTAGAATTAAACCAAATATTCAATAGCCTATTTTTTATTTTTAGAGATTGCTGAATTTAGCTGTATGTCCTGAAATTCATATTATAAGATTGACTGCACCTTTTATGCTAAATAATCTGAATTTTTTGCAGACTGATGTGCTACTTATTTAGGATTTCCTGACTGCAAAGTTTCCAGTCAATGAGTTCATGATAAGCTGCAAATTAACATAATGTAATAATTTCATCCTGCAGAGGCATGAAGTTCACTGTGCCTAAAAACAAACCGACTGAAGAAGGTGGATATTCTTTAGTTGGGAATGGAGAATAAGAGGGAGATTATATGAATTTGTAAATTATGAGTGATGAAGAGAACAGATAGGTTTTCCTGCTTAGTTTGCCACAAAATATCACAGAATGCTAAGTGTTCAATCCTGTTAGAAAAGCAATACTGGAAGAATAGTGTTTTAGAAACCTACACATTTCATGAGAGCCTTGTGTCTGTCTGAGTTCACGGCTTTAGAATGAATTAAGAAGTGCAGAAGGCTCCTAATTCAATAGCCTTCATTGCATTGTGCTCTAAATTGTTAGAAGAGCACGGGCCAGTTCACAGACAAGAACATTTTATGTATTTAGCAAGTGATTTTAATATGACATCAAAATACTTTCATATTACTCTGTCTTTCTAATGTATTTTGTCCTTCTACTCCAGGCTTTTCAAGTAGCCATCAGCCAGTCAGTAGCATTGATGCTGAGAAACGGACCTCGGTTTCTCATACAGACGGCACATACATTTCAACCACATATACCAGAGGAGGAGAAAGGACCCTCCTGTCTATCTCGAATAGCAGCACCTCTGCTGACTCCTCGGAAAGTTCCACCTTTTTTTCTGAAATTTCCAACCCTTCTGATTCATTGAAGTCTTCTGTGGCGCAGGACAGGAGAAGCAATGTATCCAGTGATGGCAGTTTTGTTGAACCATCTACAGAGCCGTTGCTGGTACACTCTTCCAAACCGTTGACTTCTGCTTCTGCAGGCAGCGTACAAAATACAACTGTCTTCAGCACTGACTCTGAGTTGTTGACTACTGACAGGTCATCTCTGTCTTCATCAGCATTTCCAGCCTCTTCCTCAGTGTCATCGCTGCATCACTTGCTATCATCAACACCACCAACAACTTATTTGTTTACATCATCAGAGTCATCTGAGCCACTCTCATCCTCTGTGATGGCATCTTCACCCCCTCTGCAGGCTTTGTCATCCTCCTTGCCCACTTCCTCATTGCTTTCCCCATCTTATTCATTAGCATCTTTATTGCCTCTGTTTTCATCACCATCATCCATCTCGCAGTCCAATGATAGTGGTCAAGCAAGCACCTCTGTAACTACAGCTGTGGTCAGGAGGGTGCCCTCCACAGCTGCCATGGCTGGGAGCTTGCCCAGAGGGACCAACAAGCACAATGTCATGCACCAGCCCCAAAACAGCACCACCTTCACCTCCACCGGGTCTCATCCTCTCCCCACAGCACCCATGGAGCAGCTTGGTGGACACATCGTGTCTGTGTCTGCTCCTGTGACGGTAACGGAGATCACCTCACCGAAAGCCACCACCAACCAGGGAGACAGCTCTGGGAAAGCAACATCACTGCTCACCACGGTTGGCGATGCCCCAGGGGCTGGGTTGACAGATGCACCCCTTAGGCTCTCACCAAGTGCAACAAACCACAGTGTCATCGTCCCTGCCGTGGCAGTGACCACGGTGAAACCTCCTGTGCTGACGACACCAGCCAGTCATGGGCCAACCCCAGGTGATGCTAGTACCACAAAAGCCCACAGAGCTCAAACACCTGCTGCCACTAAGCATGTGTATACCCCCGGTGAAAGCACAGAAGCTGTGGATCCCACCACTGCAAGGCCTCGTAAAGTCACTGAGGAAAACATCCATGTTACGAGTCCTTCTGAAGCCCCTCCAACCAGTAAGACCACTGTGAGCATTACAACTACTTTGGCTGCTACCAAACCAACCACTGTTCCTCTGTCAAGTAGCACGACCGGGCTGAAGACATTGTCTCCGGCAACAGGTAATATGTTTAATGGTACTCATCAGTGGTGGGGCGCCAGGGACGATGGGGCCAGGGAACACCTGGGTACCACTTTAAGGGTCTTTGAAGGGTTATGTATGTATGTGTGTATGAAAAGTCTGTTTTCAGCAAGGTTTGAAGATAAGAAGTTGGTCTCCATGTTGGTATTTTTAAGCTAAGGGTTTAACAATCCAGCTGAACTGCTGCAGCAGGGTGAGCATTTTGGTGAACATTTCTGATAGAAATGTTAAGCTAACATTTGAGAATTTTAAGAAAATAATGCTGACTGGCCTTCCAGGTAACCATAGGATGCATTTTATATTTGTCGATCGGTCAACAATATCAATCGATATCGATCAGTATCTGTCTTATTCATGAGAAAGGGCAGTTGGCCAGCACTTGGTATTTGTGTCAGAGCTTCTGTTATTATGACCTATGGTCGTTTTCTCTCCGCCTCACTGAATAATCTCCTGCTGGAGGGCCTGTTGCTTCTCCTAGTGGGCTATGTACCGTAGTCTTGCTGAGTGTGTTGTTACAATAATTCATTACTGCTGCCAGGCTCCTTGTCTTCTCAAGTAAATACATTGGCTGAAGTTTTATATGAATGGAAATCAATGCTGTGTTTAAAGTTCAGGAGCCTTGCCCTCATGCCACCGTAGGATGTTGTGTGTTCTAACTGCATTAATCTCAGTGAAATACTAGAAATGGTTTATATTGCATCCAATAATTAAGTATTTAAAGGTTATTTCTCAGGCTGATTGGTTTTATTTATAGCTATGGCTTCGTGCAAAAAAAAATTCACTGTAGGGGAATGGATTTTTTTTATCAAAAAGTTAAGGTAATGTATCCTTTTTACCAACTGATTCACACTTTTGCCAAGCTACTCTTTCCTTTAAATACTGAGTTTTGCCATTTACCAAAATGCAAAAGATCCTTCTGTTGCCTTGGACATGGTGCTTTGTATGTGGGCATTCACTGCCACAAGAGAAGTTGCCCTGGGCCCCACTGTACAAAGTGCAAACTGAAGGATGGCAAAGTGAAAGCCAACGTTTTAAAATAAGCCCACTCATTTCTGGCTGCTTAGATCAGAGACACCAGATCTCCTTCTCACTGATTCTGAGGTAGCCATGCCAGGCCAGTCAAGACACAGAGACTGTGTCAAACGGTGTGTCCCAACATGGAGGTCGGCTTGGGGCTGTCTGGTCTGCAGGGCCTGCGTGATGCCATGGGGGATTGTGGAACTGTCAGAAACACGCACAAGGGTTTGGCTCTCGTGCTTTGTGCCTTAACCACAAAGCCCATCCTTTCTGCCTCTTCTGCCATGTTCAGCAGTAGCCACAAAATAGGTACAAGTGGTGTGTAAGCTGCCTGGCTTGTCTTGCAGCACCTTGTTGCCAGCAAGTCCACAGTCCTGCCTACAGTCTGCACTTGCACGTGTGTGTGACGTGTTTGTGCTTGTGTGAGTCAGAGGCACAGCAAGAGGAGCTTTTTTGACCAGGACATGTTTTTTTTTTCAAAGGGAAGTATTGGATATCTTCTCCCAAATTTGCAGTTTGAGTTGGCTAATCTATGAAGCATCTGAGACTACAGTCATTCATCCCCTGATACTCCATATTTCACAGTCGGTGTCTGCTCCCCAAGCCCTTGCTCACCCAGTGAGAAGTGCATTACGAGTGGTGACACAGGCAGGTATTGCTGCTGTGAACATCCCCAGCCTGGCATGGAGGAGGCTGCAGCCCTGGTAAAGGAGGTGACGGTAGCCAGGGCTGCCTCCACCATTACTGGGTAATCTACAGACTTCATTAGAAGGATCCTATGCTCCTGTGTCTAGCTCTGGCTGTCGAGGTCCCTTCTTCAGTCTCTCCATCCATAACTGTAGGGCTGTTTGTCTTTGAAAAGGACATTGAGAACTGTAGATGAGCAGTGCTGTAGACAATCTGAGTGTTCATGTTAGCATGGATCCGTACTGGATCCCAAGTGCTCTTGAATGAATATTCAAGAGAAAGTGATTTGTATTTATTCTTTCAGCTCCAAAAGAATAATTAAGAACAGGATACATAGTAAGTGCAAATGATGCAGAGAAGCACCTGATAATGCTTAGGGGGTCACAGAAAAGGAGCCAAGTTGATCTTTTTTAGCCCAACAGTTGATGTTTTTTGTCATTCTGTAACTATAGCCTAGTTTTTTTTCTGCTTTTGTAGATGTGGATAAATGTCTTTCCAACCCTTGTCCTGCACTGGCCACCTGCAACAACACCCATGGCTCCTATATCTGTCAGTGTCCTCTTGGATATGAGCTGGAAAAAGGAAAGTGCAATTTAGGTAAGAAAACAAGAGTAAAAAAACAGGGGAGAAAAAGGTGGAAATAATTATCTGTGATCTTCTAAAATAAATTAACCTAGGCTCAGACTAGTTCTGGAGCTTAATGTTCCTCCCAACCACCACTTCTAATCAGAGCCTTTTACTGTTTATACAAGTGCAGTGTCTAATGCCTGTCGTGTTGGGGTGCCCCGGGGAGCAGGCTCAGTGATAGCTGAGGGTGTCTTAAAAACACAGCAATAGAGTGGTGGGCTCAGGCTTGTTAGCAAAGACAGATGTGCCCCTTCTGTTCGTAATGTGTTTTACAACCCCCAAAGAGCATTCAGCAGCTTATCATAGCTCCCAGCCCTGCAACCTTGGGCGACGGCACTTGGCTTGGGAGAAGTGAGCAGGGCTATTGTGTAATCTGGCTTCAGTGGGATCAGCCATGAGCGGAAAATTAAGCAGCCGTGAAAGTCTTTGTAAGATCAAGGTCTTGTTTCGTACCTTTAGCATTTTTCATGCAGCACAGTTATTAGTTGGAACTCAGGTTCTGACCCCCTCCTTTCTATTAGAGAACTCTCAGTCTCAAGGACTTACAATGTTCCATTGTAAAGGGGAATTTGTTTTGCTAGAGTTTCTTCTGACCCTTAATCAGCAAGGATTAGAGGCATGGAAATTTTGCTAAGGAAACATGGGTGAGGTGTCCCTGAAGGGTGTTTTGAAACATTTCTTCGAGTTGGAATGTGTCAGCTTCTAATTTAGAGAGTTGTTTTGATTATGCCTTGAACTGGGATACGGGCAGATTATATAAATACTGTGAAGGTGATTCTCATCTTATTTTTACCCAGAGTTGTTACATTAGAGCTGTGTGATATAAAATTTGTGGTGAAGATAGGCTCTGTGGATGGGAAAAAATGGGAAGGAACTGGAGGCTTTATAATGTTATCTGCAACCGTATTTGTTTTTCTGGTGGAACATAAAACTGGAGCTCTGAGTTCTCATTTCCACCAAGTATCTCATGACACTTAATACAAGATTTAGGGATATTATCTCTCCAAGTCTGGACAACTCGGATTATTACATTCTGCTGCCATGAATCAAATATGAATCTAAGCACGGAAAAATGCATCTTTTGGACCTCTCTTCAAATGTCATTGCTCATTCTGTCTGACAATTTGAAAAATGAAAATGTCCTTTCTACAGTGCTTTATTTTGACTTGCTGATTTGCTTTCCTTCCATTGCAGGGAGGGGTAAGAGATTTGACGCATTTACCCCAAATTATTATAAATGGTTTTGGTACCTGAAACTCTCTTGTTACTAAATTTACCCAGCTCTCTCTGTGTTCAGGGGTCCTTTTAAATTAGTCTGTTTTTCTATATGAAATGTATGAACACTGCAGTGAAATGGTGGCTATTCAGCAGCATTGAGCTCTGGAAGTTGACTGGGGCTGTGGGAACATTGCAGCAACCCTTGGGAAGAATTCCAAGGCTGGGACTTTGCTTTACTGGGGCAGTGACTCTCAGACATGAGTTTTCTCTCTGTTGCGTAAAGGGGTTTTCCATGCAGACAGTCTCTCATGTAAGGCGGATGAAACCACAGCTACACATGGCATGGAGACATGTGTTCTGACTAACTTGTCTTATTCTACTTTTTAGTAAGAATATTTATTGGCCAGGTCCCCCTGAAACTTAATATTACCCATGGGAAGTACACAGAGCTCCTCCACGTCGAGAGTGAAATCCTGGCGATGGTGAGTGTCATTGCTGGGACTTTGGCAATGCTGATGGAACAGGTCCCCTTCGCTCCTCTTACAGTTGTCATGGATTTAGCCTTTTTAATTGTTAAACCATCCTGGTTTGGTGTAAGTAGGACTGGTGAGACGTACACTTTTAAATCCCAGCACGCTTCTCTCCCCTGCCCTGCCCAGGCTGTCAAGACAGCAGTGGAGCGATCCGGCTCCTATGGGGCTTAAGACAGTATTTCTGCCCAGAAAATCCTGCAGCCCTTATCATGAAGTGGTGTGGGTGGTTCATGCTTCCGTAGCCTCCATTCTTTTCTAGCATCTTCTGGCTGCATGGCCTTTTCCAGACCTCAGAAGAGCATTAGTGCTCCTCCAGGGTCAAAGATTGAAACAGTAATTCTGGGCTTTATCCTTTATTAGTAAATCTCTCAGGTGCTGGGGTGGGTTGGACTGCAGCTGGTGCCACCTTGCTCTCAACCAAACCCCATGGGATGAAGCACAGCGGCAGCACCCACCCAAACATGCCTTCCTCTTGGTGGAGTTTCCAGCCATACTATCACAACCATGTGACCCTTGGTCAGTTGAGAGCAAGTGCTGGGTGAGCTGGTGGCTTCCCCATACACTGTACCCTCAGTTGCTCCAAAAGAACCCCTGAGTTGGGGATAGGTACATCTCTGTGCATTTTTTAGCTAGATCATTGCATGCATGAGTTCATTCTGTTAGCAGTTTTTGGGCTAGCTGCAGTTCATCCCAACTCTTTTAGGAGTGGGTGATTTGGAGATGCCGCCAAAGACAGGGGGGAGCTGGGGTGAGTCACCTTCATGTTGCGTGCATGGCTTGTGCCGGGGAGTGAAGTTAAACAACCACATGGATCCAGGGACAGGAAGGCTCCTTGGAAGATGTGCAGTCTCTGAGGGCACCGCTTTGAGCTTGGCCTCGCATGGGGCTCTTTCCCTGCTGGCTTCAGGCTCATCCTCGGTCTTTCTGGTCATTGCACAATGGGGCCCCTGGCAGATGCTCATGTCAAAATCTCCAGGTCTTTGTTCCTGTCCAAGGCTGCATGATGGTGACTTTGGCTGTCCCTTGCCAGCAATAGGATGGCGCATCAGTCTTATCGAGCAGATGAACTGCTGGGATGCTCAGAGCCCCCTCAGCCTCAGCAGGCAGCTCTGGCGAATGCAAGGGATGGTGTCAGTGACCCAGGAGGGCCATCCCATGCTGCATCCTGCCAGGCTGCCTCCCTCCATCATCTGCCAAGGCACTAACAGCTTCTCTCTCCTTCCTTGCAGCTTGATGCATCGCTGTCGGGCTTGCCGGGGTACCACCACTCCACAGTTAAGGTGGCCAGGTAAGGCTAAGGCTACCAGGGGAAGAATGAGAAACTCAAGCTTTTGGGATGTTCAACTTGAGATCCATGTTCTCCATTTTGAGTTGACACTGGGCTTGATGCAATCTGGCCCAGCAGTAGTGCAAGGCATGGGGAATAATGCCTGACCACTTTGCCTGGCTCTCCCAGTACCCTCCTCCTGTCCTGAGTGGCTGGGGATAGGCTTGTGAGATGCCCAGGAGGGATTTATGGCTGTTTTCAAAGTGAGCTACCAGCACCCGTTCCAGCCCCAAATTCGTCTCTCTCTGTGTAATTTTGTCCTGTTTTTAAGGTCTGTTACAATGCACAGCTGTTTCAATATGTATGCAGTATAATGTCTGTGATAAGCATCGCTTGTGTTAATAAGAGTCCTATGCATAATGTACGTTAATAAAAGTCCTATGTATAAGGTGCTAACAATGACATCAGACTGATCTGTGGTACTCAGGGCTGTTTTGTTTTGTTTTCTGTTAGGGAGGCAAATTTTGTGCATGTTTCAGTGCAATCCACGTTCTCTTTAGCATCCAACGTGACTTTCTATGACGTTGTCAGCAGCGTGAAAAGCTACATTCGAGCTTGCAAATCCCCCACCGAAGCCTGCCAGTTCATCTCCAGCCTGAAACTGCTCCACAGAGGTAAATAGCATCTGGAGGGACTGTGACAGGAGGGGAAAAGGATGTTTTATTTGGCTTCTTTTATAACAGGGCCAGAAAGATTTTCGTGTGTGGAAAAACCCCTCTGAATCTTTTTTATCTTATTTAAATGGGAGTCATCTTAAGAGCCTCGCAGTACAAAAGGGATGCAGATATCGAGCCTTATCTTCTCCACATGTGTGAGAAATCTGTGTTTCTGTGAAAACACGGCACAGCACAGCATTAGAGGCATTGTAGGGTAGCCTTTCATCTCCGGGATGTGACACCAGGCCCTGGCCAGATCAAAAAACCATAAGTCTTAATTCCACCCATGCGTCTGGTAGCCAGGGAAATGGTGTGAAAGCCAAGAGACAAACCCCCCCAGTGAAGCTGATTAGAGCCACTGCAGGCTATGCAGGGAACTGCGCTCTCCTGCTTGCCCAATTTCAATGTTGCAGGGTGTAAAAATGGTTCACAATTAAGAGCTTTTGATTTCTGTACTGAATCCTCTACCTGCCAAATGGGAACATGGATGTGGCACAGAGAGGCCTGGAGAAGCACATCAGTACTGTGCAGGACCTTCTCCAGGTGGACCCCATCGGTGGTGGTGGCCCTGTGCCCTGTACCTCCCCGTGCTCAGTTTCCGAGGGAGCGATAGACGAAATTTAGCCGTGAGAGCTACCAGCAGGATGCAAGGAATGAGCACCCTTGAAAGATGGGCTTCTGCAAGGAAACTTCTCCACATGGAGCTCTATGACTTCAGGGTTCAAGGCTTCAATGTTTGGCTTTGATGATGAAGGGCGGCAGTGCTTAGCCTAGGTGTAGTGGGAAATCCCTCGGATTGTTTTGGCAAAGTAAACACAAAGATGAGAAATTTAGCATGTGCTTTTATTTTAATGTGCCATATTTTAAAGACACACTCCACCATGGATTGAATTAAATTATTTTGGTAGGCTTGCTCAGATTATATCTAGCTGTTACCTCTGATACGATGCTTCTGGTAAGGTCTACTTCTAACTTGAAATAAGAAGAATAACAAACAAATTATGTTCTTGTGTAACTACTTAAAAGAAAAGTGTCAGAATCAAAAAAAAAAGATGATGGATCTAGCAGGGAGAGGTTTATAAAAGGTGAGTGCCAAATGAGTGACATGTTTTCCTCAAAATCCTATTTATCTTGAATATCTTTTCATTTGTTCATTCCATTTAGTCTGACCTCCAGTAAAAAATGTAAATTCAGTGACACAATTTCCATCATTTACCCACAGTTTTGCTGAATGCTCATTGTAACAAATGCGACTTTCTAAAGTAAAACACCGCTTCAAAGGAATGTAAATGAAAGGCAAAATTCTTTGTTTGAAAACTGAAAAAATCCAGTGCTTAATACTGAAATGGAAAAAAATAGGTTTGGGCTAGCACAATGTTTTGCTTGATATAAACATAAAAATTGATTTGTTGAACGATCTCAGGGGTGATTGTGTTTCAGCTTGAGCCAAACCAAATTTTTCTTTTTCATTTCCCCTTCTGCCTCCAAGCTGAAACATTTATTATTCACCCCCTCTATTTGCCTGTACAAACGAAGGTAGATATGCAAGAAATGGTGACATGGTGTAATGTTCACTGTCTCCTAATGGAATAAATATTATTTAAAAAATGAAGAAAAGAGATTAAAGCAGCACATGAGCTGAATGTGATGCCTGGAGAAAGCAAATGTGCATAATGTTGGGTTCAGAGAGAACCGTGCTCACGTTCGCTGCCTCTACCCGACAGCTGGCAGCTTGTGCAGGCAGAAAGACCCTGAATGCGACAAGGAAACTTCTGAATGCACCGACTTTGATGGAGTCGCTCTCTGCCAGTGCAAAAGCGGGTACTTCAAATACAACAAGATGGACCACTCCTGCAGAGGTATTGCTCTTTATATGGCATATTTTGCCTGAATTTTGCTTAAACTTTTTGTTCCAGTGGGAATAAATGTGTGTGTGTGTTGCTGTGCGCGCAAGAAGCTCAATATGATGAATAAATATTAGCAGCTCAAGTTTCTTTTATTTAGTTGGGGGACTTTTCAGCAGACGCTGAAGATACAGGCTCTCTCTAGGAATAATATTATCTCTTTCTGGAGCACGCTGTGAGTCAGTGATCGAGAAGAGGCAGAAAGGGGCCTGACTGCTTTGGGCTCCAGTTCAGTGGCACAGAGCAGAGATGACGTGCGGCTCTGCGTGTTTTGATTTTGTCTGAACTCTCAGCGAACTTAGGAGAAATGCTTTAAACTCACAAGCTTATATTAATAGATCATCAATATTTTAAAAATAAGTATCTGAAAATGATTATGAATTTATTTTTCAGCTGGGTTCCTAATAGAAATTTTAAACTTAAGGTTTATATTATTTTCCAGCTACTTCTCGGATCATTAAATCTGTTTTTGCTGCATTTTAAACAAGGTCTTTTTCTGCGTGCCAGTGCTCAGAATTACTTCTGTAGGATCAGGGTGCCCATTCCCTAGTTCCAGTGGTTCTTATAGGGCTTCCTAAGAAATGCAGTTTTCTGATGACTTGTCAATAAGAATTGCAGTAGTGGTTATATATTGCTCCTAGCAGTGATTTCTGGATTGCTGTTGAAATAGGTGGAATAGGATGCTTTGTAGATTCCAAATCTGATCAGAGAGTGAGAAGTATGTGCCTGGAAATTACTCACGTGCTGCAGGCTCTGGGATGGACATCTCAGAGATGGGCATCTCTGGGTCCCAGGTCATGGTGCTGCCTCTCCTCTGCTCTGCAGCTCCAGGCAAAACCGTTCTCCTTTGTGTTTTCCTTCCCTCCCTTCATCTTGTATGTTAGGGGAAGGATTTCTATTATGACATACTGACCATCTCCACTGACCCTTAAGAGGCAGAGAAGGGCTTATGTAGTGAGTGGGGAGCTGAGCTGAAACCTGGGAGGCTTTTGCCCAGTTCTCACTCTGTCATTGACAGTGGGGACCCAGTGCGCGTTACTCCTTTTTTCTTGTCCATGTCTCTTGCCAAGTGGCGTTGCAAAGATAAATATCTGAAAGGCTGTGAGGCACTCGGATGTGATGGTTGCAGAGGGCTAAGAGATCTATCTTGTACAGGTGGTTACTCCCTACTTACGGGTCTTGTTTGCTGTGCAAAATGTGAAAAAACCTACCTGCACACAGTGAGGCCTCAATTTCACCTTCAGCTCACTGTTGTCAGTAGGAAACACCTTATTGACCAGCTTGAGAGTGTCTGAGGGACAGGGTTGATGAAGGATTTAGGATGCAGTGCAGTGGCATGAGGGTAGCACCTACTGCATGGTGCCATGCTCTGGCAAGATACCAGATTTTCAGCTTCACTTTGTTCCCATCTGGGTAAGCCAGGTGGTGGGGATTTTTGAAGGCTTTTTCAAAAGCCAAGAAATGGCCCTCATTTGATATTTAGGGCTATTTTCTGATAAATATGGCATACAATATGCCAGCCTCTGAAAATCTGTGCCCTTTTAGTGACTAAACAGGAACCAAGGTCTCCTGAACATCCGACCCTCATTGTGGGTCGTGAAAATGTGGCGCGGTAACTCCAATTATAGTATTTGCAAAGAGGGAAACTGCTATTGTGCTGCCCTGTCCGGTCTCCCCCGTGGGAAGGCGGGTGCGGCTGGGAGAGCTGCTGCGGCATGGGGGATCAGCTGCCCTGACCCCCAGGGATTGTTCTGTCCTGCCTTGTGGTGTCTGTCCCCTGGGGCATGCTTGAACAAGCAACCCCTGGGCCAAGGAAGGGTTGGGTCTCTGAGCCACAGGAGATTCAACGCGTTGGCCATGGTAGTTCTCAGTGTGCAGTTCACTTGTGCCTGGGTCGTTGCTGGTTTTCAACCTTCCTGGTATCTTCAGGGCTGTTTTAGAAACAGGGCGATAAACCAAATGTGCCAGCTTTTCAAGGGCATGCTATTTTTAATAGTGCAGAGTGTTTCTGGAGCAAAGCAAGGAGCAGCAAAGCAGGTTTCCAAAGAGACCCCTGAGTCTCTTTTGGGAAGGCAAAGGCAAAGGAATCTGAGTAGAAAAGCACAACTCGATAGCTGTGCTTGGCCCCTGACACTTAGCCTTCCCTCTGTTCCCTGCTCACATTTGAAAGCCTGCTGAGTGAGTGTGACAGTGTGAGCTCTCCTGGGAGCATGTTCAAAGGAGCAGGAAAGATGCCAGAGGAGAAGAAGTGGCAGGAAAAGGCAGGGTGAGGAGAGGAAAAGACATAAGCACTGAACGTTTAAGTAAGACAGAGAGATGCGTGTTCAGAATCTTGCTTTGTCTCTTTACTGTCCCTATAGCCTCCTGGCCAGAGAGCTGTTTGTCGGTGGGGTCCCAGGGCTGCTCCTGCCCAAGGCATGGCTCCAGCTTTGAGACCACTCAAGGTGTACATGCCCTACACACATTATTGGGCTAGGGCTGAGGGGGTGACATTAAGCTGGGCTCCAGCATGTGCCTGCAGGCTCCTCCAGGTCTTCCCAACATGCAAGCGGCAGGCTGCGGTTGGGACTGGGTCTGGGATACATGGGGCTGCTGCACTCATTAGAGAAGGCAACTCCAGCAAGCTGTTGAAGTGATGCCTCGCTCCCCTTCACTGCAGATTTCATTATTGCCTGATCTTGTGGCTTGCTTTGGTAGAACATTTGCTCCATAATGGCTCTGATCTGTGCAAGGCATGAAAGGAGCAACCTATCCAGTCACATTTTGCTAATGCCTTGATGATATGAATGAGTCAGGCAAGGGTCCTTTGGGATTTACTACCCTTGCCCTGGCTGTTTGTTGACTGAGGCTCATAACTCTTGTCCAGTTACCTCTGGTCTCTTCCTTGACTTCAAAGAAACCATCTTAGAGAGAGAAAAATAAATCCAGTGCAAAAAGCATCATGATGAGATGCAGTGGGTGGGGGGAGCTACATAAAGAGCCTCACCCTCCCCATCCCCAGCTCTGGGGAAATAAATGGAGTGAAAGAGCTAGTGGAGGAGTAGTGGGGCTATATAGGGCAGAGAAAGGGGTGCAAGACCAGCTACCATGGACTGCCTCCCCTGCCCCGTCGTCATTGGTGCTAGTTGCTACAGCAAGTCTGTGCCTAGAGCTGCAATATTCATGATGTGAGTGCATCACTCATCCACGTCCACACACCCCGCAGGGAAAATGGCATGCTGAGTGACGTGATGCTTAGAAATGGTATATAGGCAAACAGTATTTCAATGCAACCACAACCGAGGCCAGGCATCCAAGAGCAAAGTGCCAGGCACACTGTGGGTTGCATCTCCTGGAAAGCAGAGACTTGGGCAGAGCTGCAAAGGGGACCTGGCGGGTAAGGAAGAGGTCCCCAGCTCTGGCTTGTAAGGCTAATATGGTCCCCGAGTACATTTAGGGGGCACGGGCAGGCAGAAGAGGGCAAGTTTTGTAATCCGTGGGCTTGCAACATCTATTTCTGGGAACCAGAAATCAAAAGGGTCAAAGAGAACCTGTGAGCGTTCAGAGAAAAGCTGCAATAACTAGGGAGACTCAAAGATCTCAGTGCACTTGGCTTTATTAAGGGCAAAGGAGTGATTTGATGGTGAGGAGGAGAAATGTGATCATAGAACCTTTTCCAATCTAGCAAGTAAACATCCAAAGGCTGGAATTTGACACTGGGATAATTCAGACCAGAAAGAAGGTGAATGTTTTTAATGGCTGGGGAAATTAACTTTATGAGCATCTGACTCAGGCTTGTGGTTGATTGTCCGTCACTGAAAAATATTAAAATCACTCTTGGATGGTTCTCTAAAATGTAGCTCCAGTTTGACTATTTGATTTGAAAATGGAATTAAATTTAGGGAAGTTCTGTGTCCTGTATTACGAGGGGGAGGTCACAGTCACATTGCTCCCTGCTGGCATCAATATTGCTTGTTATTGGTGCTGGAAAAGCCATAAATTTCTGAGTCCAGTCAGAAAACTATGCTCGTTTTTGGTTTATTGTGATATTGCCATCCCATCCTAATGGACAATGTTGCACGTTTGTCCTTCTTTTCTTCCTTCCTTCCCTCCTGTGCTAAGTGTTTCTGAAAATACAGTTGCCAGCTGTGCCAGAGGGGAAAAGGCATCTGGTGTGCTGGGAGCAGCGGAGGAGGAGGAGAGGAGGCGAGGGCTTTACTGTGGCTTAGCTGGGACCTCTGCTGGGCAGCCCCCTCCTCTCCCTGCAGATTTCTGTGTGCTTGCTGGGGTTAGAGTGCCTGATCTTTCGGCTGTGGGTTATCCCTACAGTTAGAGAGTAAGGCAGAGGGGAGAGGGATCGAAAGCTGCTGCCTCACTATTTTTAAGCGTATGGTGTTTGAGGCGGGGGGGAGGTGGGGGAATCCATAAGCATTTTTGTTTTCACTTAACAACCTAGTTTTATTCCCTGTGGCATGTGCTGCAGGGGTTTCCCAGACCTCTGGGTGGTGTCTTGGAGACCCTGAAGGGCTGCTGCATGTGCTGGCCCTGGCTTGTCCCTCTGCCCAAAGCGACTCCATCCATGTCACTCCTACTCAGGTCTTTGAGCGACCACCTTCGCTGCCTCTGCGAAAGGCAGCAGATCTGCAGGAGCTCTTGTGGGACTGTTGCTGAGAAAAGTGGTGATCTTAGCAGTAATTGGAAGCTTATAATTGTATGTCCAATGTGTCATCACCTTTGCTGTTCATCAGAAGGGTAGTAGCATTTTCTCAGGTAATTCAGGTGATGAGATAGCTGTCCTTTAAGCACAGCAGTTATTTTGAAGCAATGGCTTCAGTTTTTTACCAATATTTTGTACATAGCTGTTTTCTGGGTTATTTAGACATAGTAAAAAAAAAAAAAATCTATTCTATGGTAAAATATGATATTTTAAAGTTTGATTTAGCTCCAAATTTGAAATAAATTTAAAAAATCAACATTTTTCATGAGGCAAAATGTAACATATCACTTTGGGTTAACCATGATACCGTTTGCATAACATTTTCTTGTAGTACTAGTATTTTAAAGTGATGATCAACATGCATCAGTGCTGAAGTAGCACTGTTCAAATGAGGTTTCAAAACAAAAACTGGAGATACTTGCAGATTTTTTACGCTGCTGTTTTGTGGGAAGCAATACAAGTGTGCAGTGAGTTTCCATTTGGGCAAAAGGAGGTTCTGCTGGGAATTACGTTACCACCTGCTCACCCTGTGCCAGGCTCTGGGCTAGCTCTGCCGGGAAGCCCTGAAATGGTGCTGTCAAAGCCAGTGGGAGGTGAATTTAAGTGCATGGTGTTTTACCTGAACCAGAGGAGATACTGCATCACCCCAGAGTGCATCGCGTTCCTGCTGTGCCAGCAGTGCAGACCAGCTTGTCGGTCCCCGAGGTTGTTTGGGGTGAGGCTGCCGTGGGAAGCGGTGATGGGAAATGCCTCCCCTGCACCACTACGTGGTGCTCATGGCCTTTCTCTCTTCTGTGTTTTTAGCCTGTGAAGATGGATATAAGCTGGAAAATGAGACCTGTGTGAGGTATGGTGACTGTTCTGCCCTCCTCTACCCCACCATCCTTCGTAACATTGCTTTGGTGACCTGTTGGCACAACTAAGCCACTGAAAATTCCTGTTGTTTTCTGTTACCAGCTGCCCGTTTGGCTTAGGTGGATTCAACTGTGGAAACCGTAAGTACCGAGTTTTCTTTCTTTTAATTTCCACAGTGTCAGAAATGGAAAATTTGAAACAAGTAATTGCAAATGATGATGTCTAAAATGCAGTAGGTACTACTCTTGTCAGTGTTTTTTGTTTTTTTCATTTTCTGTTGAAAATTATTTTGTTGACCTTCTTTGTCAAAAGTTGACTTAATGTTATCTCATAAGGAAAGGAGATGTCCTTTCTCTGGATACTCTGTCATGATAGCACATATAGTGGGCACTCTTGAAGCAAGATATTCAGAGGTGAATCCATGAAATATCTTTTGAATTACTCTGATCTATCAGTGAAGGCAGTCTGTCCTCTAGGGAAACAAAAGCTTGTTCTTCCTTCAGCAGGAGATCCCCAGCTCCATCCACTTTGTTTGAAAATTTAAGGTAATATTTCTTACAGAGTGAGGGAAAATGGGAAATAAACAGTTAATCCCTTTGCATGAGGACTGCGGATATGTTTACATTAGTATTTACAACCACATTGCTGTTTCTAAGTGAGTCTCTGTCTTTCCCATTTGTAGCATATCAGCTCATCACTGTGGTGATCGCGGCTGCAGGAGGGGGACTTCTGCTTATCATGGGCATAGCACTGATTGTCACCTGCTGCCGGTAGGTACCACTGCCATCCCCAGCTTGCATGGCATCCTCTCAGTGGGTTACACCACACTTAGTGCTCCACATGTGAACCCTGAAGGACCAAAACATAGGTGAACACATAGGATGGCTAAGCAAGTAGGGTAATCAGTGATACTGAAGTATTACATTGTGCTTTCTTTTGGGGCAGATCTTTTTTTTCCAGCAACCAGGCTAAAAAATTCAACTCGGTGTCTCTCAAGGATGCACCTGGCAATCATGTCCTCTAAGGATGGAGAGGCAAAGGAATCCTTCCCACTCAGAGCTGTAAGGCAGCCAGGGAGCAGTCTCCAAAAATGCAAGTTAAGTAGAAAGGAGACGTTTAGGCAACAGGAGGGGTTACTGGCTATTGCTCAAGTAGTGTTTGAGTGTATTTAAGGCTATTTTCATTTTCCTTTATGGACAAGTTCTGCATGTGCTCTCACTTTGCGTGTCTCCCTTCCAGACACACACATGCATGCACACACATAGTTCCCGTACCAGCAGGTAGGTTCAGACTAGAGGCAAGATGTGTTTGCCAAGGAAGCTCTGCTTCAAGATTTATACATCATGAAAAGGGCTGCCTTGCAGTAATACCCTCTCCCCCCATTCCAGCCCCCAAATCTAGGATTTCAAAGCTCTCTGATTGAATTCGGCAGGTAGATTTATCAGTAGCATAGATGAGTCGGTGGTTTGGTTGGCACAGTGGTGTGGACTTGTTCCCACGTGTTTTGAGCCAGGGGGACGCCAAGAAGCCCGTTGCCAGGAGGTGTGATGGCCAGTACACCTCCTAGCCCCAGAGTGCAGACCTCTGCAGGGATGGATTGATCTTCTCATGAGTCCTGACCTTTGGAAGGTTATGTGACTTCTTGGAGAGTACTCTGCTTTGAACTGGAAGTGTTGCCAAAGTCAACTCATACAACATGGTACTCATGTAGGGGCATATGGTGTCGTTCAGACTGGCAGCTTGCAGGCCTTCCTTCTTGGGAATTAATATAGTGCCTAGAAGTGCTATAGTTAAGCACTTGGAGACTTGAATAGCATGGGGGCTCCCATATGTTTTTCTTTCTTCCTGGATTTCCATGACTTTTTCATTGACTCCAGTGAACACTCAAATTTTTAAGAGATAATGGGCATAAGTTGGAACAGCAGAGGTTCAAACTGAATGTAGGGAAAAACTCTTTCACCAAGAGGACAGTAAGGGAGTGGAACAAGTTGCTCAGAGAAGTTATGCCATCTCCATCCTTGGAGATTTCAAATCCCACTAGGTAATGCCCCGAGTGGCGTGATCTGACCTTGTATCTGATTTTGCCTCGGAGCAGAAGATTGGACTATAGCCCTTCTGAGGTGATCTTTGTTCCTAGTCAAGGTTCATACCATGAAGTAAATTTCCTGAGATCACATCAGAAATGCATACAAGATAGCAGGATAAGTGTATGTTTTCACTTTCCTTCATTCTTTTATAAACAGGAAGAATAAAAATGACATAAGTAAACTAATTTTCAAGAGTGGAGATTTCCAGATGTCACCATATGCTGAATATCCGAAGAACCCCCGGGCGCAGGAGTGGGGCAGAGAGACCATCGAGATGCAAGAGAACGGAAGCACCAAGAACCTGTTGCAGATGACAGATGTGTATTATTCGGTATCTATCCATAGCTTAGATATTAACCCTTTGTGCCTGGTACAGCAAAGACACATTCCCTTACGTTTGGAAGGAGAGATCCCTTTCCTGCAAAATAAAAGAGCAAATAAATGGCTTCCATAGACAGTAAGGCATTGGTAGTCCTATGGACTACAGCTATTACATGTGGTGAATATCACAAAGAGATGTCATTAGGAAGAGTGCTAGGGAAATGTCTAGGAACATTTTGGTAGAAGCCTAAAAAGCCCAATCCTAGAGTAGACAAGGAGAGTTAAAGGTTTTGGACAGGCTGCTGGGTATTCCTGTGGGTAGTGTTTCTCCTTTCCACCCTCACTGATGATGCTGGAAGGTTGAGACCTCTGCCTGGGGAACTTCACCCCAAGATGGGAAGATGCTGGTCACTGAGGACCCCTCTGTTCTTCCACTCCTCCTGCTCTCCAGGGTACAGAACCCTTCCTGCAGCAGGAAGGGTGCATAAGGAGCATCCCTCCAGCTCTGAGGGAACAAGTGGTAGGGAGGAAGTGGTGGGGGAGTATTGGGCTGTGTACAGCAGAGAAAGACACAAGCTCAAGACCTGCTGTCATGGTTGGTACAATGTGCTAATATCTGTACCCAGAGCTGTGATGCTGGTGTATCATCTGTCTCTAATCTACAGCAACATACTGGATCTACTTAAGGTGTGTGTGGGTTATTCATGTGAGTGAAGGTTGCGGGATTTCCCCCAAGTCACACATTCTGGACTCCTACTTTCCAGAACAGAGAGCAGCAAGCAATACTTTTTTCTGGCTTGTATTTTAAGTTTTCCAGTAAGCAAGTTTACTGGGTTGCACAAAGGGAAATAATCCTCCTTCCTGCTTACAGTTAGAATGAGAGATTTGGAAATGAAAATGCATTTCCTAAACATTTTTTAAGAATTTTATTATGCTGGTGATTAGAAAGGGGAGCTTTTTATCAAGGAGTAGGTGATGAGGGCTTTGCATGGATCTGCTCTGTCACAGATCAAACCAGGTGGCTTGATGTTATTTACTGGGTGAAAGGATTGTACAGTCTTGGTCTTAGACATCAAATTTACTCAACCACATGTCCTCAGGAGATGTTCTTAAGCAAGAGAAGGGAAGCAAAAGGAAGGTCAGATCTGGATTTGACATATAATTCAAGTGCCTGTGTTGGGAGAGTAGGTACCTATGGTTAATGGGGAGAGAAGTGCTTCCAGGTAATAATCAAAGCAGGAGACTAACTTTGATTTTCTAGAAGCATTTCCTTTAAGGATGGTTCTGGAACAATATCCTTTTTGTGAGAGTTGTTTCAATGCCTGAGCTCATCAATGCAATTCTCTTGGATTAAATATTAACTGTGTACTTAGACTGTACTTGGTGGAGTCAGGTAAACTTCAAGTCTGCTAATTGGCAAGAGGTCAAAACTAGATTGCATTAGAGTAATCCCTTCAGGCAATGCATAATTCTCACAGTAAGAATCATTCTAGGTTATAGAGATCATTAGTGATCACGTTATTCCCTCTAGCTACTGAAATAACTGCTGGGAAGGGTGATAAGTCTGTGCCTGAAGGAGGATTTGTGTATGAAAATAAGACCCTTTTTTATTTATTTATTTTGCTAATACAGCCAACTGGACTGAGAAATCCTGAACTGGAAAGAAATGGACTTTATCCACCCTACACTGGTTTGCCTGGATCTCGACATTCATGCATCTACCCTGGACAATACAATCCATCCTTCATTAGTGACGAAACCAGAAGAAGAGACTATTTTTAGCAGGGAGTGGAGAGGGAGTGGAAGATTGACACAGTTTTGTGGCCCTTGATCCCCAGGTACAATCTGTCTCCTGAGCAGTTCAGCCCACATCAATCATACTGTTCCCATTTAACAGGCAGGACTTTGAACTCCACGCTGAGCATTGCTGCCCTGAGGAATGGTTACACTTGCTGAGCAACAGAGAGAAGGAGGAGGACAAGGGAATGGCTCAAGGTGCACATCACTAAAAGACCCAGATGGAAGTTAACACGTGTACTCTGGATTTGTTCTGTGCTGCTGCTTCACTCTTTATGCTACATGGCAAGCATGGATCAGTACAGGCAGATGAACTGTGCCCAGCACTCTGTGTTGTATACCACTAGGGAGTGTTTTGTTTACAGATGTTGTTCACTGTTGACTGTGCTTGTCTTCTTAGCCAACCATCATGCAAAGTCTCACTGTGCAACTCCTTTTGGTAGGGCAAGTTTGTCCATTCCCTTTTCTATTGCTGCATTGCTTTCTGCTTCATACAGGACAGGGAAGCTGGCTGGTTCTCGGGCCCTCACCTTCTTACTGGTAGAAGTTCTCCTGATGGCTGGGTTCTTGATGAAGCCTGGAGCCTGGCAATGTTGGCTGATTTCATGGGTTAATGGTCTCCAACAAGTATGGGAAAGTTAGTCATACCACTGCAATTCTAACTGAAAAAAGACACAGTTGATCCTATGCGCTGCTTTGAAAACTTCGTGTATATAGCAAAGAGTCCTAATATGTTGTTTTTTCAACCAGCATTGTTCAGAAGTGATGCCACTACATGCCATGATAGTGCTTCCGTATAGGATCTTATGGGGCTCTGTTTCCCTGCAGGGATTTGAGCGCCTGTAGAAACAGCAATATAATGTTAAATAGTTGCTCACAGGGAAGAAAAACATGAGCTGGGAATTCAGCATGCTCCTTACAAGGAATCTAGGAAGGAGCAATAATGCTATCGCCCTGGCTGGGCAGGTGGAAGGTGAATTCTGGGCACTGCAGGTTGGACGTACTTTTCAAGCCTCCACAGCCCACCTTGACTTCAGTAGGAGCTGTGGAGCCTTTCAATACATTGGAAAATAAGGCTTACTGCATCAGTTGCATTTAAGGGAGAGAAAACTGTGATGCTTTCAATCCTAGTGGAACAAAGATCACTTATGTTGAAGTGTTTTGCTTTCGTCCATCCTAGTTTTGAGTGATTCAGACCAGGCAGGTTTGCTCATCTAGGTGTGTATCAATATTAATCCCCTTGGCAAAAGCTGAAGAATGTAGGTTATTACATTTCTCACCAAAGACCAGATTGAAAGTTCATGGACTGTTTTCTGACCTGAGCTGGGTGTTGAAAGAGATCTTATTAATGAAGTATATTTAGCACTTATCTTTACTGCAGCGTTAACCTGAGTCATCCAAACCCTGTCCAGATACAGGGTCCAGATACAGATCCTTCACCTGAATGTGACTGTACTTTTAATTAAAGGTGGCTGCTTGTATGAGGATAACAAATAGCACAATTCATTAGCCATTAACCACTGTCTCTGTAATACTTACGTAATCTAGTTTCGCTGAAGGGCACATACCCTCTGATATTTCCTTCTCCCCTGCAGTGCTTGAAAATACACAGTGCCTACAAGTAGAGTTCATAGGATAGCTCAGTTCACTGAAGCACTAAGGACCATGGGATGTGTCCCCCAAAGTGCCTAACCCCAAGTGACACTGGCAGGTCAGATGCTGATGTGTTGTGTAGTTGCTCACTGGAGGCAAACCTGAGGTGATGACAAGCCCTCCATCAGGGAGCAAGTAGTAGTACTTGCCTCCTATAGATGCTGTGAGGCCCTAGACCCTTTTCCAGCACTTCAAAGGCTGTTGTATTCCCTATCAAAAGTGAGCAACAGCTACCCAGAGGAAGGGGAACTAGCACTAGGCAGTCATCAGCTGTGTGGGCTAAGAGGTTTCTGGTCCATGCTCATATTTACTTCTATTTTGTCAAAACTGCAAGGCAGGAAAGGCACCACAAATGTGCTTGAGAACACATAGTTTGGTGCACCAGCTATAGCACATAAACACAGTGTCTTTTTATGTCTCACCCCTTATCTACTATGTAGAAACAGCAGTGTGGTCTTGCAGAAAAACAGAACTTTATGGATGCCTAGGGCAGTATGCTTTGCACTTACATGATCTTATGGTGACGATGCATGCACCTTCGTGTCTATCTGATCCATAATCAACGTTGCAAGTGGTAGTACACAGCTTATCTCATTGGTAGGGAGGAAATGAATGGATGCTTATGGCAATTACAGCTATATTTAAGGAAAACTCTAGTTACAGTATCCTGTTCCTGCCATACTGATCAGTGTTTCCAGTCCATGAATGATGTTCTCCGTTTCATTATCAGCCAATGTCTTAATTACGCAGGATCCATTGGACGATGTGAACTAAGGGCTTGACTCTGCTGTGCTGTGGAGTCCTTCAAAGAGGACGTTGGCAGGATCATTCCTCTGTGTTGCCTCTAGTTTTGAAAATGCCTAAGACAGGACTGCCTTTCCCATAGTATGGAAGAGGGTTTTGTATGTGTTACAAAAGAAAGGGGGAAGCTGGGATTCATGCTAAATTGAAATCCAAAGTGTGCAGACAAGCACTGGGCTCTGCCCCTATTTCCTAAAGCAGCTTAGCAAAAAAGAAGAGTATCCCAGGAAGGATGGTAGGATTTAACCACATGCCAGCATTTTGTTAGGGAAGAGTTTAGGCACATGCTTATAGGCAAATATGTTTAATTGCTTGTTTAGTTCAAAGACTGGGAAATGTTCTTGTGTGTGCCAAGTACAAAGGACAAACTAGGAAATAATCAACTCACAACTGCAGATGAATCTTTCTATGTAAAGAGTAACGTGGACTATATGAACAAAACTTCTGGTCTGTATCCTACAGGAAATTGCAGATTGCAAGGGATTTGAATAGAAATGAGATAGGACTGTTCCTAACTGAGATCAAAGTTCGCAAGTAATTAATTTTCATTTCTTAATGATCTTCAAATTCTTCTTAATGCTGTACCTGGAATGAAAGGGTGTCAGTAAACCCAGCAGGATTTTCTGAGTTAGGTCTGCAAAACTTGGCCTTTTAGAAAAGAAAGAACTTTATTGCTCTCCGCCAGAGCAGGTAAAGATTGGGAAATTTCTTATGAGAATGTATCCATTGCAGCCTGACCTTCCTTTTAGCTTTGGTAAGAAGGGAGTCATGGAGCCAATGCAACAGTTCACAGGAGGAGGAAAAGGGTCTCTCCTGACCTGTAGCACCTTCTCCGGGTGTCCTAGGAGGCCTCACTCAGCAGGCAGGAGAGGATTTAGGCAGGTGTCAGCACTGGAGTGGGTGCAGGTGCTTTTCCATGTGGTGATCCAGGAAGTCTCTGCAGAGCTGGCATATGCAGCCCAGGGTGATTCAGCCCCTGGGTCTCCACCAGCCCAGCTGCTCCCCATGCTGCAATGCCTCCATCTTCACCCAAGCCCCATGGGCTTCTAGTTCCGTTAGGGCAGAAGGGGTGGGTGCAGTGCAGTGTGTTCTGTCGTAGTTTATGACAGTTATTTTACTGCAGTTATTTACTACCACATACCAGCAGCAACGGGCTTGCCTGGCCGCGGCAGGGATGTGACCTGTTTCTGTGCAGCTTGCCTCTGTACAGCTGCCACCGGGAGCCTCTCTGCCTGCTTCCATCTCTGCCATAACCTAAGCACCCTCTGGCAGTGGAGTGGGGTTTGTCGCTCCTCTCAGATATAAGAGGGGTCTTCAGATGCCCTTAAAGCCCACTTTCAAATGTGGATGCCTGTCTGCTCAGTACCTAACTCCCTGTAGGATGTCTAAATAAATGCAAGTTATTTCTCAGACTATTTAGATTACTTTTAGCTACACCAAATTACAAATTTTGAGCACACGGAATGTTTTTGCCCAGGGGAATTGCTCTCTACTGTCCAAGAGGATAAGATAGAAGTGGCATGTTTCTTGTAAGGAGGATGCAAGTGGTTCAGCCAGATGTGGGGAAAGGAAGAAAAACTACACCAACACTGCACAGAAATCTGCTGTTGCTCCTGGCTGCTGTGGAAAGCTAGGGGAGCAGTCAGCAAGGGCAGATGTGGGTGCATTTTTTATTAACTTTGGAAAAAATGCTAATTCTGTTGCTTGACAGGAAAAGATGTGGGAGGCACATGTTTGCTGCTATGGTGCTCTGCCAATTGCCCCGATAAAAGCCCCTCACCCCCAGAAACACCCCTGCCAGCCAGCCGAGGAGAAGCAGCCCCAGTGAACAGAGCAGCAAAATGCAGATTTGAGGAATCATTCAAAAGGGAGGCTCATACACGCAGCCTTTCTGTGTCCCTGCCATGTACCACTGCTCGCCCTGGCCAGCCCTCCCAGCTGCACTGGAAAAATCAGAGGCCATCTGTATACTCTTGAAACCTCACAGAGCTGAACTGGGCTATATGAGTGAAAAAGAGGACAGGGCCATTTTGATGCCCTTTGCCCTCCACATTTAAAGCAGTAGGTAACACAGCAGCAATGAGTCTCATTGCTGTTGTGGCATTTTCAGTAGTCCCACTGTCACGCACATGTACTGAGTCACTCCTTGTGACCAGCCTTCTAAAAGGTATTTGCCTTCATGCTGAGCAGTAGTAAAAGACTTTAAAAACCAGCAATAAATTGCAGTTAGGGAGAGGAGTTTGACACTGTGAAATTGTTTGTGCCAATACTTGTAAAGGTTCCAAATCCAGCTGGACTTCTCATTCTCTCATAGTGATGTTTAATCTTTCGATTTCTACCTTAAATTAACAAGAATGGATGCATTTTACTTACTATGCTGACCTAATGTTTTTTCCTCTTTACACACAAAGGACCTAATCCAGCATCCATTATAGTGACTGGGGCAACTCTACCATGGGCTGTAATGAAGTTTTTTTTAGGCCTGAATTATTCCACCACCAGGGTCACCTGTGTGTAGTACATGCTTTCTTGTGGCTCTGTGTTCCGCCATTTCTGATACTGTTGCTGCCTTTCCATGTTGTATTTATTTTTTAAAAGTATAATTATTACTGTAGCAGGACCTGTATTATGTGAGATTGAAAAAAACAGGTTCAAGATCTGAAACACCTTCCTGAGAAGAGAATGAATGTGAATTTTGTGAAGTTGTTTTACTGATCAGCCAACCTGTTTCTCATCGTGTAAGATCTTCTAGGGACCTAGAGGTGCTTTCTGCAGTCACAAATAAGAACTACTCATCAGTTCACTGTTACTTGTCCCTTCAGAAACGAAGCAAGATCCCCCAGTTTTGAAAGGGGTATGCACTGTGTTCTTGTAGGATTTTGGGAGCTTTGCAACGTGTATTTAATTCTCTGTTCCCTTGAGCTGCTGAAATTGAAAAGCAGGACAGAAACCCATGAAGTGGTTAAGAAATAAAAAAAAAGAAGAAAGGAACATGCTTACTTGTTTTGCAGAAGCAAACATCTAAAGCGAGTGTGGCTTCTGTACTGTAAGTTCGTATGTGGGATGACACCTCTTCTTTGTCTAGTTTGTGTTGCATGAGTGTAATATCTTTGTTGAGGGAAAACCTAGAGAAGGATGCCTGGTGTTCCTCAAAAGTAGCATGTAAATACTAAGTTCCCTGGTCTTTGTTATGGTAAAAAGCTAGAAAGAATGGGAGTCTTGTTTGGGTTACTGACTGCAGCAGGCAGCCCCCAGATCTGCAAAATCCTATATGGAGAAGTCCTGTGGAATACAGTAAAAACTGATCACTTCTCTTGAATAATGCCATATAATTTGCCTGACAAAAAAGGTCTCCGATAAATCTGCTAGGATGGGTTTACTTGAAAGACAAAAAACCCCAACAGAATAAATATTTAATACTTTCCTTTTTTAAAGGAAATTCTGTTAAACTCAGTCATTTGTTTTAAGACCTGTTAAATTCTTCAGGACTTTCTCCTAACAGAAGGTCAAACTTGGTGTATAAAATCATAATGGTTTATTTGAGCACCTTTCAGAATTGCAGTAGTAAAGCTCACTTCTTGTGGGTTCCATTTCAAAAGGTAAATATTCAGCATTTGTTTGTGCTTCTCCTGTCAACCTGAATGTAAACCTGCTTTGTGTTCTTGACATTGCCCTCTTTCCTTCCCTGTATCTCTGAATGTTTGCTTCCAAGTCACTGGGGTTCAGAGGACATTTTCCAAACCAGTATTATTTAAAGTTGTATAATACTTTCAGCCTCCACTAATTATACAGTACTGTAGTAGCAAAATATAATTTTTAAGGATTGGATTATTTTTATACCTGCATCCAATATTATTAATCTGGCGTTCTAGTCAGTATTATAAAAGGATACAATAAAACTATGACTATTACTATGTCTCAGCTTTTTTATTGTCTAGCTTTTTCTGTAGAGAGATGCATACGCAATTTTAGCTTGTTTCAATAATGATTAGAAATCTAATCTATAAAATAAGAAATTTTATAGTTCTTTTGTTCCGGTGGTGTTTGGTGATTGAATAACTAAAATGTTCTGTTAGTTGTACTAAATGAACTTCTGCTCAGCTGAAATACAAGTTCTGTTCTGATATTTATTTCAGTAGTATTAAGCAACTCAAAGTTTAATTTTAAAGTTTTCCTCAATTTAATTTTTCATCGTGCTGGAAATGCAAGAGAATTGGTGAAGTTGTGTGTTTGCGTGTGTGAGTGCATGTTGGAGGAGAGAAAAATCTCAGGAGTGGTCGGTGCAGTAGGGCTGTTTGCAAGGGCAAGGGACTGGACCTGACCACAGTGAGATCAGTCCTACCTCACTAAGTGCCACTGGGGACTGCGAAGAGTATACAGCTGAGCGTCTCTCAGAGGAAGAAGGAGGGTACCTTGAATCCAGATAAACATAATGTCCAGCCCAGGCTGCTGGTAAGAGGTGTGATGTGGAAGAGCGTCTGGAGTAATGGCAGGTATGTTCTTCTGGGACAATCTTTTTCTATATTGCTCCAGAGGAGTACAACACTCAAGTGTGATAGCAATCGGATGGGGCTAAGGTGTGGTTCATCTGCTCTACCAAAAGTTAGGTGGCCAGTTTGAACCCACCATCGGGCTCATCCAGTAGCCATGAAAAGAGACAAATGTCCGCAGAGGGTAGCTCAGCCCATGGTAAGATAGCCCTCACCCTTGCCAGTACTGTCACAAGTCCCCACAATAGACAGCTGCCCTAGATGAAGTGAGTGCCACTTGTGGAGAAATGGTGAGTCTAGAACATCTTGCTATTTTAGTCTACTTTAGTCTACTTTCTACGGTGATATAGTACAGAATTGTGTTATATGCCTGCTCCTTGTCTAGTAAAACTCCGGTTTAAATCCTGAGGTTCTGTTCATTTGCAAGAGGACTGTTACAGTGCTTCAGTTTTATTACCAATACTATTGCAAGTTGTTCTATTTTCTGTGTGACACTGGTATCTTTTAAGGAAATTGGCAGTGCAAAAGGACTGGTCACAACATTGCTATGACACTAGGTAAAAGACCTTTGCAGTTCTGGACAAGCACATGATTTAAACAGTCTTGCCCACTTCAGATTTGCATACCAGTACCTCTGAGACCATTGAATGCATCCATAGTGCGTGCCTTCAACTGTCTTGGGAACGACCTGAAAAGAAATCAAAGTGCATCTGCTTCCCCTGATTATGGGTGAATCTGTATGTATAGCACTCTGATTCAGACTTTCCGGAGGTTTTTTTTAACTTTTTGCTAATTACAACATGTATTTCTACTTACATATGTAATATACAGTGGATGAACCAAATTTACATGAGACAGCAAAATGTATAGGAATCTAGTAAGGAATAGGATTGAGAAAATACACAGGAAGAAGGTATCCATCTGATGCACGAGAAGATCTGTAAAAGACACTTGCCTTTAACATATGTCTTCTGGCAGCGTGATTGCCCCTTGATTACTTGCAACTTACAGTTAAATAATGAGGCTGCGCAGGACTATGCATCCTCTAATAGGTAAACAAGGCCTTTTACCTTTGATACTTCTTCTTCCTGCCATAAAGATATATCAAGACAAGAGAACAACCAGTGTGTTTGTTACTAAATATAGCACACTTTTTATTCCATAATAATAATTTGTCAGTGTTCTTTATTACCATATCGAGCTTTGACGCACAACAGTTTGTTTTTACAGCTTCTGGAAAGTTACTTAGTTATTTCTGCAAATAACTTCTGAAAATTTCTGTAATTCCTTAAAGGATGTCACAACTACTGTGGCTGTGTGAGTCTGGACTAACGTCAACTATCTGTTGTCTAAATATGTGCTTACTAACTTCATTAATAATTGCATTCGGTCTCCCAGTGTTTCACTGACATCAGTTCTCCTGTTTTGGTAATTCTCTGTGTCTGTTCTCCTAAACCATCAAATGTCTATTACTAATTCCCCCACAAATTGGCAAGCAATGGGGCCTGTCACCTGCCTTCTCCCTGGGAAGAGCCTGCTGTGACCACTGGTGTGTCACAAAATATACAGGGGAGGGCAAGCAGAGATGAAAAGATCTGGTATGTGATGGTGTATGTCTGTTCAGCGCATTATTTCCTGGAGAAACTGTTGCCTTTTGCATTGCAAATGACTGACACTTCCCAAACTGCAATTGAGATAAACAGGAACAAACAGGTAAGAACAGAAGTGAACTCTAAAAATATAGGTAATACGCCAGCTCCTGATGTGCATTCACTATCAAAAAGAGTTTTAATGTGCAGGACTACACACTCAACCAGTAGATACCAATGTAGCCAGCAAAGCTGCACCATTTATACCTGCTGAAGACGTGGCCTTCATTTTCAATAGTGCTCTGGGAAGTTCTCTTGGTCCTATATGTCCATGTCAGCCAACAGGGAGATTTTAGGACCTGCATTAGTCTAGTTGCACCTTGAAGCAGCATTGGAAAATCAGGACTTCTTGTGATGACTGAGGAGTCTAGATATGGGAGATGGACATCGACAGAGGCCTGGTGACATACATCTCTGCCAAACACCCTCCATAGCCAGGTTTGTCCCTGTCTGTACATTGATTTCCAGCTGAAGCACATGCTGTGGCTCCCCAAATGGCCGATGTCCGAGGTTGTTGTGTCTCCCTGAGGGCTCACAGCACAGTCTGCTCAGGACCAAAATGCTTTACTCTAACAAGACTTTGAGGTTAGTCTGTGGATGCCCCCTGAGGTGAACCTGGGAGGGTGGTGGTGGCCTGGGGTGGAGGTCGGACGCTGCCTGAGCAGGAGAGAACAGCACTCTGGTGCAAAACGCTTCCGAGGCATTTCCTTCCCTATTCCTGTCAGGTCCCTGGGAAGGGGGAGTTTTAAGGAAGGCCTGGACAAACTGAATGGGCTAGGATGGGCAACTGGCATGGGAGTGAGCAACAGCAGCAGGGCAGGAGCTGGACCCAGCATGGCCTGGAGGGGCGGCTGGAGGGAGAGGGGGGCTACGCGGGCCTTGGGCACACCCCAGGCCGCCCTGGGGCTGGCTTGACGCTGGCTGCCCGTGCAGGCTGGCCCTGCTCCCTGGCTGGCAGTGGTGGGGATGGGCCCTGGCTGCTCCTGGTCTCCCACCACCCTTGGCCCTGCAGCTCCCTGTCAGCGAGCGTAGGCTACCTCGAGCCCCGGGCTTCCCACCCAGCGCCGGCTCCCGAGGGATCCCGTATCCTGGCCTGATCACCCGTGGCGCTGCCGCTGCCCTGGGCAGGCCCACCGCCTTGGGGAAGGCTGGGGGGCAACCCCCATGACCAGGCCCTGGGCCTGGCACTGAACCCTCTGGTGAGGGGGGCACATTGAGATCCCAGCACTGGCCTCCCCTCACAGCTTGGGTTTTCCCCCACTCCACAGAACCACCCTGGTGACCACGCAGGGTGTCCACCAGGGGGGGTCCCTCAGGAGCTGAGGGACAGTCCCAAGCTGCCATGGGGCAGGACAGGTGCTGCCAGGGGGTCACTGTGGGGACTGGATGTAGGTGCGGGGAGCCAGCTGCACTGGAGGGGCTTTGGGGCCAGAGGGGGCAAAGGAAGATGCAGACAAAACACCCCACGGTTCAGGCTCGGCGTCCTGAGCAGGTCTGCGTGGCAGGGTGCAGAGGGACGAGGCTGCTCGCTCCCTGTGCCAGCAAAGAGGCACCTACCATTTTTTCTGTCCGTATGCCACCTACATTTTCTGGTTTGGTGCAAGTTAAAAGTTTAGGATGACCATAACTTTAGGAATGACTTGAGTAATACTTCTGGTCTCTCCCACCCTCCTACATACAAGGAGAACCACCCTCTGAATATACAAGATTAGTATGGGAGACTGCACATCTTGTTCATAAAACAGCAGATCAAACAAAAGCAGGTGAAGGAAGGGGAGAGGTGTTTAACACACAGAGCTGTTATTTCACAGTCTGAAACATGTTCATAACCTGTCAGTGTTGCTGGCAGCGGAGTTTGCCAGAGGAGAACAGCTCCACAGCCATTAGAGGTGACTTTGCAGGGGATACACCGATGGGTTGCTCATCCTTCTTGTCCATGTCTGATAATGACAGGATAGCCTGTGTTTATTTCACAGAAAGACTTTACTGGCAGTTGTGACAGGATCAAGGGTCACCCAGATCTTCAAAGTGAGAGAAATTACACCTTTGCCTGAAAAGGAGGAACAGGAAACCACCATGGGCCATCAGATGTCTAATGGTCTCAAGCAGTGCATTTTACTGGAGCACAAAGCAGAACAAACACACTGTTCAGCTAAAGAACTCAGGCAGGTGAGGCAGCTAAAAATAAGAGGATTTGGGAAAACCAGATCCTCCTGCAGAGACCTTTTTCCCATCTTGGTCTCTATCTAGCAATTTTCAGAGGCTTCCTGGAATGCGATGTCAAAAAAATCTCTGTCTCCCATCTATTTTCCCTGCATCACAGCTGTGTTACCTGCTCTGTGGCCTTCTGGGCTATTTCTCATTTCTGGATCTGCTGCAGGCTCACTGCTCTAGCCTGACCATCCCCGCTTCCAAATGTGTCCCCAGCACAAACACACTTCCTCTCAAGAAAGGAGGGCTGTCACCCAGGTAAAGTCAAACACCTGCTGGCTGTCCTGCCTGCTCCCCATTCTCCTGCCACACCACTTCAGTGAGACTGTAACACACACAATATGGCAGCAAACAGCTGTAATCGTTGCTGGAAGGGCCAAGGTTAGTCCTGTTTCTTTGATGTCAAAGATGCAGATGTTGTCTGTTGCTTTTTACCCTGTTGAGCAGTAAGAAGTGCTCTGGCACAAAATTTTGCTTATAAGGAAGGAACAACTGGAGTCTGAGGCACAGAGCTTGTCTGTACTGGTAATTCATTGCAACAGAAGTGAGCATGTGGATCCCAGGTACTCTGCTCCAAGTGCATAATTAGCATGTCTTGGGATGGCATAGCTTCTTCCACTTTAAGAACAGATTATACAGCACCCTCCATTTAATTTGCAGGGAAGGTGTCAGCATGGAGAGCTGGCAGGGGACAGCTGATGTGCTGCCAGTTCTCATGTCAGCTTATTTAGCAGTAACTTCCTTGTGTCAACAGCTCTCAACCATTTATGACTTAAAAGAAGAACACTGCAGGTCCAGAAACCTCCTCCCAGCCTTAGGAGGAAGAAGAACACAGCTTGGATCTATCATTTGCCGCTTGCCACCATGACGTCAGCTTGGGGCTGAACTCCCTACCTGTGTCTGGGACCTTAAATGAGCTGACGCCAGAAGAGAAAAGCACTTTCTCTTAGGTTTAGCAGCAAGGAGCAGCAGCAGCAACAGAAGCGGCAATGAGACGCTGTGTATTCCTCACTGTGTTGCTCACCCTGGTGTTGGACCTTTCGAAAGGTAAGAAACACTATCTTCTATTTTGGGATTTATCAGGGCAGCTATTCTGTGCCAGTGAATGGATTGCTTAGTACTTTCAGTGGCTGCTAAGAGGCTGGAGCTCAGTGGTGATACACAATTCAGCATGCCTAGATTTTGATTAATTAATGACAAAAAAAGTCACTGCAAGCCAACAGTTTTCCTTGTTCACAGAACAATGCAAAATCACTGGTGCTTGTGATTAACCTAATTTAACCTATTCCAAGAGCAGTTTTCAGGACCTGCATACTAAACCTGGGTAATTCAAGCTCTATTACAGTCATAACAAAAGGTGCAACTGTTCTACCCCAGTACGCAGGAAAAGGAGTGCTGCCACTGGCCTTCCAGCCAGAGGCTTCTTAAACAATGAGACTGGAAAGCAGAGACTGGAAAGCAGCTCCACCTGAGCTGGCTTGCGAAGTGTTCGTTCCCTCCTGTTGAGATTAATTAATGGGAACTTCACCACCAAGTTGAGTGGCAGAGGGTTGCATTGTAGTCTATTCAAGCTGAAGGACAGGTGTCATTCCTTAAGCCACTTACTACTTTTTCAGGCATTGTGACAAACTTGGTAGTTGTGGGCCAGAGCCTCCACCCAAAATTGCCTGACACTGATACTCAGTGACAGATATGAGGGAGTGAAGGCATTAGCAGAAGTAGAGTTAAGGCAACTATATGAAGAGTTTTGTGGCAACTTGAAGCTGTGAGAGGACAGGAACTCCCAGCTAATAGGGAGATAAAGTTACAGAGATATGAGCCAAATGAAGACCTTCACTGATGCTGTTAAGCTTGCAGCTGGTGACAGATGGTTGTGGGTCTCTGTTGATTACTGTGAGTGAACATACATATTTCCAGCAACATCTACAATGTGCTACAGACCAATTTTTAGCTAGACGTTATAAGCATAGAGGTCTTCAAGATTGTCAGTTGCTTGCTTTTCTGTTTGGAAGCTTGTGGGTAACAGCAAGATGTGTAAAATCTTGACCCAAGAGCTACTGAAAGCAATGCGCGTCTTTCACTTACTTGAACAGATATTGCATCAGGACAGGCCTATCCAGAAACCTTTTTCATTCTAACCAAACATTGTAAAAGCTTTGCAGGCTGTATCTGTTTGAATAGTACTGGCAAAGGCCCTGCCCTGCTCAGAAGCCAGATGTCTCTGTTATTCTGTAACTTCAGTCATAAGTCATTTCTTTGTCTCCATAGTAAACACCTCATCCTGTTTCCTTACACAGAAGGTTGGGTCTAGGCAGACAGAGCCTTGAATAGCCACCTTTGCTCAGGTTACCTTTGGCAAGCCCATCAGCAAGGTTCAACTGCAGCTCCTGTGCTCTGTTGTCACCACGGATGTGATTCTTCCCAAGTCCAAAGGGTACTTCTGGATGACTATTAGCCAGAGCCTCTACAAGGCTAACAGTTGTTGTAGACTAAGGACTAGCTCTGTAAGAGGGAACTACCCCAATATCCATTTTGAGATGGCAGTCTAAACCCGTATTCAGAAATAGCATGGCCAGCAGG
>VZTL01091714.1:0-12517 GCA_013400535.1 Scopus umbretta
AAAAAAAAAAGTCACATTTAATTATTCCTGAAGGAGAACTTATAAATGAGGAACACTTATTACTGCGATATATTTTTTCTTTTGTATCTTTGAGCTGATCTCTAATAGTGCCAGCGAAGTCCCAGCATAACCTTGGAGTATGTTTCATTATCATTCAGATGGAAAATGCTGTCTTATGACTGCAGTTTTAAAATACACTACCTTTTTATAATTTCTAAGTAGGCAATTAAGTGGACATAACACATGAAATTCTACCGAGTCCTGGCACCAAACCCTACCCTTTGCTTGCCCATGCTGTTCAGTGGATATTAAGGCCTGGGTGCAGCTGAGGGCTGAATTTTATTCCCAGGGTGGTCCTGCAGTCCTTTCCTCTGACAATAGCAATGTAAACATGTAGGCATTTATGAATTCAGTAGTTTTAATTTTAAAGTCACTCAAGCACAAAGATGGCAGGTCATGGACAGCAAGTGGCCCCTGGCTGAAGAAAATGTGACCCATGAGCTGGTTGGTCCTCATGATGGCTGGGTCCCTGGGAGCTTCAAATGCCATCGTTGTTGGTGTTATCAGCACTGACCTGAGGGTACCAACATCTTCTGCTGCTTTCATCCCCTCAGACCACTCTCTGAATCTGCAAAACCATTCCCTTAGTTAATTAACAGATGGCAAAGGCAAAATTAATCAATCATTTCCCAGTGGGGCTGCTGGTAACCCATCAGTTCAGCAACCAGAGCAGCTCTGCCCCACATCCAATGCCTCATCATTCCCAGGTGGGCACCTGAGCATCATGCTTCATCCTGGGCTTCATTTCAGACTCAGGACAGAGGAAGATGAGTGTTTAGCCTCAAAGCCACACCACAGTCTGTAGGAAGTTCAATGTTCTCTTGCCTACATTAGAAAGCTGTTGAAAAATACAGTATTTTCAAGAGAGAGTAGTAAAAAGAGAATATGAACATCAGGGTGAGGTTGGAAGAAAACAAATATTGGGGAGGACAGATGTCTCCTTTTTGCTGATGAGAGAATTAATATATTTCCATTGCTAATTAATGTAGAGGCAGGGAAAATTACAAAGACGGGAAAATCCTTCTTGGTTTTAGCTCTACTGGGTAATCAGGAAAAAATGAAGAAATACTACAAAATATGACATCTCACATAGGCGTGCTGCTGTATTGACTTTGATCTAGATTTGTCACCAGGAACTGGGGGCATGTAGACATGTCCAAGAGTCTCTCATGGCTTCCCAATGTCCAGAGGCAGCCTGGGCTTGTCTCTGTTAGCCACCAGAGGTGGTTATCCAGGAGCAACTGGCATCTGAGGTGCTGGGAGCACACCATGCCGGTGAGCATAGACAGCTGACTGCCAGGTCCAAGTGCTGGGAGCACCATGGTGCTGTAAGAACAACCTGCAGCACATGGGTCATCATTGTAAACTTGCTCCCAAATCTGCTGGGAATCCCCAAATGCTGGAGCCGCTTACTATAAATGAAGAGCAGCCAGCACAGAGATGCTGACACTCCCTGCTACTGCAAAAATGAATGTGCTGGTGATCTGCTGTGCGGCATTTGGATACTGAGCTCACGAGAATCTGCAAATACACTGAGTTTTGTTTTAGAGACCTTTTTCCTCCTATCTATAGGACGTATCTGACACTAATGACTGTGTTTCTGGGTATCTTGCAATTTTGAATGTATTTATTCTTATAGCACATCTGGGAGATAAGATACTTGCCCATGTCCTGCAGAGGGAACTGAGTCACAGAGAGACAGATCTTTGAAGAGGACTGGTGGGAGAAGATGCAATTTCTTATACACTGGATGTTGATGTTGTCAAAAAAACTCCGTAAGGCTCCTAAAAAGTTCACATGATCATCCCACAAGGTGCATCTGCACTGGTAGGCCCTTGTGTCTCTATTGAAAGGAGCCTCAGTGGGGCAATGTGACTTGCTGGGTGGGACATTTCTGCTTCTCTGCATCCCTGGCACACTCCTCCCTGCCTCCCTCCCTTTCCATCTGCCAAACAATTCCATGAGTCGCCATTGGTGCTGCAAGGGCACTAGGTTACCCAGACCCCAAAGAGAGCTTCTTTGTGGGAGAAAAAATGCCTCTGTTTGTTAGTTTAATCTCAGAAGTTTTCCCCTGGCAGAGGCTCAAATATGTGCCACAGGAGCAATGGTCTCACTGCTGTCTTCGGGGCCATGCAGATTTTCCAGGTGTCTAAGCCCAACCTTGTTGCTTCTCTCAGGTTTCCCCTCTGTATTTCCCAACATCTCTGCCTGCTTTTTGGCAGAAAATGCCACCATCTTCTGAAAGCCATGTCCAGCCCAGGCTGTCCAGCAAGTGCTGCCCCTTGCATGCCAGCTGAATGAGATGCCCAAAGCTGTGAACAGTGACCAGCCTAAATAAAAATAAAAGAGAATAAAAGTCAGGTGGCTTTACCAGGGATTGACCTCTTATTTTTTGAGCTGCTTTTTGCATGGTAATTTTGCTTCTAGCTTTCTCCTGCCTTCCTCACAGCATTTCTGTCTGCGATACAGCCCTGCCAAAAGCCTTTTGGGACAGCGGGTGCTGCCATGTGCCGAGGCTGGCCGGAGCAAATGGGGTGGCAGACGATCCGAGATGCTCTCCTTCCCTAACCGAAGGGGATTTAGTGAAGCTTGAGAGCATCTGCCAAAGCCACATTTAGCACAGGGAGATCATTGCAACACTCGCATTACTCGCTGCAGGTTTATAAATAAAACCAGCCCAGGCACAGTCTTTCCTGACACCAAATGAAGGGATGCAAGGGGAGGCCCTGATACACTGTCCCACTAAATTGTTTGAACCTTTCATCTCCAACAACCCTCCCTTAGCATACAGCTGATGGTGTCCAGCACACCACGGTGGGTAGGTAAGCTGCAGGAGGGGAGCTTTAATGTGTCCTTTCCTTAGTGAACAGGCGAGGGTGATCTCCTTTGCCTTACCTGCCTGCCCAGAGCAGGAAGATTTCCTTGCTTGCCTTCTGCCAGCGCTTGACTGCACTGAAACTAAACCTAGGTGTTTGCTCCTCAAGTGCTAGACTGAGTTCAGGAGACATGGCTGTGATTTACTGTCCCACACCTCATCTGAGTCTGACCACCATCATGCGTCTGGGGGCAGAAACCTTTGGATGTCCTAGCGCATACTGCAGAAGACAACACTCAGAAATTGCTTCCTTAAATACCTACCGCAGAGAAAGTAATACTAATCAAGGGAAGCTCTTTCCCCTTAGTAATGAGCTGATGTTATGACATTGAAGCGTCTGATGCGGCAGTGATCATATAGCCGCAAAGGTCTGGACCCCCCTGGAGATGCTGCTGGTTTACCCTGTGCCAAGCAGAAGCGGGGCCTGTGCTCTTAAAAACATGCAGATATTTTCCCCTGCAAAAGTCATGATTTGTGAGCATCTGCTCACAGACTCACCTCCAGAGTATCACAAGGTTTGGACAAAAAGCTCCTTAAATTTAAAGGTGATTCTGGGTTCTGTGTCTTATTGATTGCAGCCACCAATTTCCAGTGAAGCTGCAGCTACAGTTGCAGTAAATTGAAGCCAACTGAAAGCAGGATTTCTTTCTTAGTTATCTTCTACAAATGTTCCTAAAGCAGTCAATGGAACCCAAGGGGTCATGGGCTGTGAGCTGCTCTGGGTGACAGTGGTACACAGTCCCTGCTGGGATGGTGTCCTTCCCAGCTGCCCCAGCCAGAAGGACCACAGGCACTCCTGGTGCATCGTTCACACCAAAGTGTCTAGAACTGTTGGATAAATGAGAATATTTGGGGAAAAAGAAGAGGAAATGTCATGCAACCAAGAAAACGCCTTGCTTGAATACATGTACATCTTCTTAATGCCTAAGGGAGAACAACACCTAATGGTTTCTAGAGCTCAGTAGCTGGATAAAAACAGAGCACAGAGGTGGTGGAGTGACAATATCTGTTAATGAAAAAACAGGATATATGGCTTGGGCTGTTGGGCACTTGGCCCAGAGCTCGGCCAGAGCAAGTTGGCTGAGCTGCACTGGAATCGGCACCAGGGATATTCAATTCTCTTCCTTGTCAAATGCCGTAAATTAAAAACAGAATAAAAAGCTTTTAAGGGATGTGCTCACTGACAGTTTAATATAAGTGGCTGTGGGATCATTTTCTACAGATAGGTTTATATCACGAAAGAAATTACAACTTGCTTCATAGCAGGTATTTTACTGTTATTGCAGAATTTCCTGATGCGCTTATTCCTAAGGAGCAACTTTCCAAACAAGCATCACATGGAAGTCAGAGGGACAGCGGGTCACTGTGGCCATCTAGCTGTGTGACTGGCCCCAGCCTCTGCACCTATGCCAGGCTGAGACAGGGTGAACACAACTGAAGGGTCAGCAGGGCTTCTCTTGGCTCCAGAGGTGAAACCAGCCTCTCTGCTCAGGGACACAATGCGGAAAGACAAGTGACATCCCCAGCCACCAGGTATGCCTTCTTTTGCATCCTCCATGTCTCCTGTCCTGCTTTGCTGGCACAGAGCTGCAGCATTGCCCTCATCCAGATATGTTGCTGTGCCTAGATCCACTGCCCATCTGACATTTTGATGAAAAGAAGAAAGTCCACAGAAAATGCAGTTTGAATGAATAGAAGCTATATATATGAAATTGAGCTTCTGAAGTTTAAATGATCAGTTTTGCTATTCAGACATGAAAATTTCACTCTTTTTTGTAGTATTTTAAATTAGTTGGTTTAAAAATTTCCATTTTTAATTCTTTCAAAAGGTTAATCTGAAGATGTGATGAAACAGACATTAGTCAACTGAATATTAACTTTTAGAGCTTTTGGGCGGGAAAAAAACCAACTTTGTGACAACCAAAAATATTTTTTCTTCAATTTTTCAATTTTAACATTATGCAAAAATCACATGGGTAAAATTTCTGAATAATAATATTGCATCTTCTTGGCTGTTGATACCCAAGTCGTCAGCACAAACCTCTTATGATCTATGAGGCCATGGTGAAGTAATTTGTGGTTGCTCTGTGGAACCCATTCCTTTCATCATGCTTCCATTCAAAATGTGGGTAATAGACTTTCACTGCTTTGCCCACTTTCCTGCTGCCTTTTTCCCATTGTAGTTAGCTCCATGGCTAAGTATGGAGAGCCCTCTGGACAAAAGTTTCAGGAATACTAAGGTGGTGCCAAATTTAATATTAATGTCCCTGGATTTATAACAAAGGTGACATCACTCATAATGTTGTTTATTAGTACTATCTAAGAAATTCCATTAGTAGTACGGACTTGGCTCAGTGCTGATGAATGCCAGTGGAAACCCTTCCAGTGAGTCCAGCAGGCTTTGTATCAAATCATATTTGCATCTGAAGATGTACATCAGCTAAATACAATCTGGGGTAGAAAAAGGTCAGCTTCTTTGGAAGGGAAAGGTTAAGACAGAGTAAGTCCTTCCTTTTATGATTTTTTTAAAAGCCCATCATAAGTAATCTTCTACACTGCAGATTTGACCATTTCTTTTCTGCTGGAAAACAAAAAAAAATAGTGTTAGGGAAAAATATTAAGGGATATTTGTTTCAAGTAAGATACCAGGAATAATAAGAGTTTGGGCTTGTTAATACACTGGGTTATCTTCTAGTAGGTAAATGCTGTAAGTGCAAAATCAAAAATATTTCAAATAAATGCACAAGAGGGAACTCCCTTTTCAAGAAAAAGTCAAGCCAGCATCTCCAAAACTTCAGCATCCCCAGTGACTACCTCTGTTACTGAAGTTTCTGCTGAGTGGCCTTCTTGTTCAGCTATGCTTCGCCCAGATTTGCATTTGTCATGCTTTGACTGTCTTCTCTTTAAGAAGCAGAGCCTTTGTGATACCTTTTTTCATAAAAAATTGTTTTGACTGATTTGTTGGCATCAGTGTAAATTGCTAAGCCCTTCCTTATACACTTACTGCAATCTGGAATTTATTTCCATTAGTTTTATGGAAATAGTTTTCCAAGTATGGAGTTACAAGAAGATGACCATACTTGTCTCCTTGCAAAAAAAAAAAAAAAGCTGAGCAAGTGTTGCTGCTGCCAGGGATGCCACTGCATTCAGGCTGAACGCTGGTGGCATTTGTGTTGCTACCATGGTAGTCATTGTGTTGTTAGAGAATTTATTCCTCATGCCTGACTTTTATCTGATTTGTATCTGCCTTGCTGCAAGTTAACCCCATGCCTTTTTGTCCTGCAATTTTGGTTACGTTATCCTGTCCTCAAGTTTTTCTTTACACTAAGAACATTTATTCCGTCTTTCACTGTTCCTCCCCTAGAAGACAGTTCTCACCCTTTGTTTACCTGTAGGCTCATGTATATACCCACCCAGGATGCTAACTGCTGATGCAATTATTATTATTCTTGCTTTCAGCAACACCTTAACTACTGTGAATGGGATAATCGATATTCTATGCTCATCTGGGAATGGTAATGGCTGACTGTGCCACTCTGTAATGTCAGATGAATAGTTAAACATCAGTGTGTTTTTATCTGGTGCAATCCAAGGCTCCCAGCTGCCAGCAGTTCCCAGGTCCTCGCTCACGTATACCTGAATTTTTCACAAGCTTGTGCTGTGCAGTGACCGTTCAAGGCAGAGATTCCTTGGTTTCTTCTGTATATCCTTATACCAATGCTATCTGTATTTGTTATGTATTAATCATTTTTATAGTAATCTCTGCATGATTCCTTCTATAAATAAGAATCTCAAATCTCTCTCCTGTCTTGTTTACCATAGCTAATTCTTTAAGTTGGGTGTCTCCACCAGAGCTGTAGCCTAAATGAACACAGATAAAATCATAACATAGGCTTGGTTGTTGTAAACCAGGATTTTCTTGGTTCTGCTGCAGATCAAATCTTTCAAATAATCTTTTTATCCAGTCTCTATAAATACTGTACAGTGGTGACAAAAGACAGGTGCTAGTTTCAGACTTAAAGCTGTTGTGTTAGTGGCTGGCATTAAATGTATAATTCCTGCTGTGTCTGCATCATCTAAAAATGAAAGTCTTCTGAAGGAGAAGTCTCCAGGGAGGGTAAAGAGCTGCGAACCAGTGACTGCAGAGCGTGCCTCCGAAATGCGAAGTTAGGAGGAGAAACCGAAAATATGATATGTCTTTTTCAGTTTGACCTCAGCCTCTAATAGTGTTTGGCAAGTCAGCCTGGCAGATAAATTGGTTCATATTAGAAAATGGGGTTGATTTATTATGAAATTGATTGCAGCCCTGTCCTGTGCTGAAGGCATTAGTGATAACGGCATCGGGTGCCTCAGCTCTTAACTAATGGGCTTCCCCAAGGCTCTCTGCTGCTGCTGGGCTTTTACCTGCAGCCAACAGCATCTGAACCACACACCTTTGCTGGTCCCTCCTCATGGATGCAAAATCTTTCCAAGGTAGGGGTGTTTTAGAGAGCGCAGGTTGGGCTTTCTGGACAGGCTGGGTTTCAGAAGCCTGCAACCATCTCCAGCTCCATCACCTTCTGGCAGGGCAGCCTGAGTTGCCCTGGAGGCAGCTGGCATTTCCCAGAACATATCAGACCTGCAGGAGCAGGGCCAATGTGACCTTTGCAGCCAGCACCTCAAAATATAAAAGCACTGTCTGTGTTTTTCTTACAACTGTTTTCTAAAAATGGAAAGGGTTACTGGAAATATGCAAAAGTATCCACCAAACATCATTCTTTTCTTTTTCTTTGGTAATATTGAAAAGTCTCTTAACCACAAAGGAAAGCCATCACCAAATGTAACAAAGGAGTTCCACTACTTTTTGCAAACAAAGCTGTGTTTGGCCACGATGGCCACAATCTGGCAGTTGCCTCAAATCCCTTGACACAGTGGGGAATAACCTTTCCATCTGGGGCTGATTAAAATGCAAATGAACAAACCAAACATAGTGGCCACTTAGACCCTGCAAACTATTTGGGGTCTATTTAATTTGGGAAACTCTAATCTACTATTTACAGTACGAATACAGATTTAATAAATACAAAGAAGTGTATACCCAGTGTCAAAAGTCGGTCTCTTATCCTGCAAATGGCAGGTCACACCTGGCAGCAGCTGCCAAGAAGCCAAGAGATGGTAGTGTGTGTCTTACTGCAGCAAAATGTCCATGTGGCCAAGAGCCACAGTCATCTACTACACCACCCCAAACCCTCTCAAACCAGTACCATACCTGTACTCCCAGGGTCTAGGTCCAGGGCTCACTAAGGCTGTTGAGCCCTGGCTGTGTTCACCAAGACGTGTTCCTCTCCAGTATGGATATGCTTGAGCTGAAGGCCTATAGCATCCATACCCTGCTCATTTAACAAGCAGTCCTGGGAAGCACTCACCACAGACGGCCAAAGTGCAGCTTTCCCATCGCACCGCCTCCAGCGGCACCAAGCAGATAATATACAGATGTGAGCGAGACAGCTGGGAGCCCCATATATTTTCCAGATTAATTTTTATAGGGTAGCACACTGGCCTGAGAAACCATTCTGAATATTGTGAATAATTGTCTAACTTGTCCCTTTTTCAGGCTTGTGCTTTTATCATTAACACCTCCGATTAGCAAAAACTCAGAGTCTGAGATGTTCCTTTGATTTAAAAGGTTATAAATTTTGGATGCAATGTCAGAGAGTGAATTTTATAATGCAGCTGAGCTGTGGACTAATTAAAAGACTACCCCAGTACTCTTCTCACCCAATACATCTCAGATTTGTGACAGCCTTCAAGAAAAGTCATGAATTATGCCACATGCACCATATGCAATCTATTGATCTCTCTGTGTGTATATATGCTCTGTGTGTGTGTGTGTATGTGTGCTACAGCCCACGTTCATCATGGCTTCTTCACAATTGTGATGGCTTCTTCACAACTGTGTGCACAGATGAAAGTTTCTCATACCAGAAAAAGGGCAACATATGTTTGAGAAACCAGATCTGGGGTGACCAGGAGAAAGTGGAAAATTATATCAACCAGCTTTAGCTAGTGAAACTGAAAGGTGACATCTCTGAAGTTTCAAGACCAGTCTCTCATTTTTCTCAGTCATTCTCGTTCTGGCTGTTGACATCAGTGGATTTGGCAGTAGATCAAAAGAGAAACAGAGGGACAGTTTCCCCCCTACACATGCAGATTTAGAGATTCGTACCAAGATAGATGAGCTAGATTTAGATGAGAGGGAACTTCTGGTTGAGAGTGTTCATGTAAAAAGTATTATACAGTATTAGGCTGGTGTGAGCTCCCAGTATAATAAAGGAGAATTGTATAAGCCTTGGCAGGAACATATGACCAGGATTTTGTTTTGATGAAAAAACCTGGAAACATACACTTAGCTTTCCTATTAGTTCTAATTATCTAGTGGTATTGATTGTGATGCTAGGGTTATCTGATGGGTAGGGTGTGAGCAAGGATCAGGTTCAGTCCGTGGATTAAAGCTGCCGAGTGTCAGCTCGAATTTACACACGTACAGTTTGAAAATTGTCCTCCTGCAACTGCAGAGCTCCCTGGGATTAACACAGATAGGCAGCATATGGAGCCTGTGCAGCAGAAACGGAGGCACCCGGCACTTGGCATTGCTGCTCTGTATTATGCAAATATCTGGGTTACGAAAGAAGGAAACAAGGGCAGAATAAATTGAGGGGTCTGGTCTCTTCTGCAGGCACATCTAAAACCCTTGGTGGCATTAATGAAATTCGCAGACTTGTGGAAAGGAGGACAGGCTCCTCAGCTCTGATTTTGGTCCTACAAGTGTGCAATACCTGGAAGGCAAGAGATGGTGATTACTGCGGTTCACATGTGAGGCTTTGCACAGCAGGGGCATCTATGCAGCCTGCACACTAAAATATGCCATTCCATGTTCTCCAATACCACAACCAGAGCCAAAGTACAAAAACCAGCAGTTTCAGTGAACAGGGCTCTCATTAACATACCATTATTCTCTCTGGAGGCAAGCCTGTCCCTTCTGTTGCTGAGCTCTTAGATAGGGAGAAGACAGGAGGAGAAGCAGGAGGTGATACCCGTCATGGTGGTTGTGTATCCTATAGTAAACTGCTATAGTGCATGGACAAAATACAGAGAGGACCCAACCCATCCCTTTCAGGCAGCTCACCCCTCGCTTCCAGGCACTCGCCAGTAGAGCTGGGCTGCCCTTCAGCTGAAGGCTTTTCTGTAAGTTTTCCAGTGAGGGTCTGGTGGTGCAATGTTTCTGGGAAGCCCCATCCTTGAGCAAGCAGGGTTGCTGCAGATTGGTCCCCACCAGCCCCAGTGCTTTCTCTCCTCCCTCAATCTTGGGGCCACTGATCTCCAACTGATTGCCACCCTCCTCTTCTTCTCGCTGGCTGAAAGACAGGGGAGGAGGAAGGAGAAGGGTACCTGAGGCACAAAATGTGTTGCTAAGGCTATGCCCTTTTTACCAGCTGCTATATCATCCCATCCAGGAGGTGGCTGTATATCAATGGAGAACGATGCTCCAGCAGGGTACCCATTTCATACCTATCCGCTCTGCAGGAAGACGTGGAAGTTAATTAGCTGTGACCTGCTGAAAGGTCCTCAGAAAAGGCATTTACTTCAGTAGGAGCAGGGGCAGAGCAGACCTGAAATCCCACCCTGCTCCATTGCTGTTATTTGACTTTTACGATGACTGCTGTGCAGTTGCCTATTCATTCACCAGCATTTGTTGTGGGCTTATTTGAGTATATCTTGGCATTTGAGAGGTGTCAATCTGCTAAAACTTAAGTGGTAATAGCTAATCACAGTTAGTTTTATTCTCTGTAGAACATAACATAAAAGCATATGGCTCAATAGCATAACTTACTTTCTCTTGGCCAACAGTATGGTCAGTGCTGCAAAACAAACCCCAGCAGAGGACACAGCCTCTGGTCCTTGCTGAAAGCTCTGGGGATCCTATATTCAGAAATGCATCAAATGATGGAAAAAACCCCACCCCCATATCATTATTCATTCCAAAAAATGGCAAAACCAGGTTTTCTTCTCACCTCTGATATCTTGAGAAAACACTGCTTTCAAAAGTGAATTATTTTTGCTGGGTCCTTGAAATTCAGTGCCACTCATTTTGGATTTGAAATCTCTCTATAAAGGTTTAGAGATGGAAATTTCAATCCCTAGACCCTAGAGGATGTGCAGAGTGGGTGTTATATTGTATTCATTCAGAAAGCAGCCATACCCGTCTATCCATCAAAATCAGAGGACTCCGTTGTCTTGTGTGTATATTCAGTATGCTCAGAGCTGTAAACAGTGTTTGCAAGATTTCCAACAACCTTCCACAGCAAATTCTTTACAGCACAAATCTTTTCTATCATAATTTACATTTCATACCTATTTTCCCAAATCTTCAAAGTCAGAGGACCAAATCCTTCCTTTAGCAATACTACTATGAGAGCTACTGACTCATAGGAATCATGGCTTAACTTCTTGGCTTGATGCCAATAGAGCATTTCATAGATCATTTTAGGTGTTTCCTATTGTCATGGTAACTCTGATCAAAAACCTTTCCATGAATAGCCTTGTCAATTGCAATACAAGCTCCTGGCTGACTACAGCCTGCAGTTCTGCTCCAGTGTGATTTCACAAGCTCCTCTTGCTTGACCTTTCATCTCCTATCTTTCCCCAGATCCCTTATTGCTCAAGCTAGAAATATATCTTTTGTTTTGCAAGAAAGCTTTAAAAAATCTTTATAAATGATAACTAACAGCCTGATCTTGCAGCTGACTTCAAGGAGAGAGTTGCCTTATCAGAGATTACAGGCTATAATAAGCGCCTCTCCTGCACAACAGAGCACGGACCCCAGTAAATCCCTACGAGCATTGGCTCTAGCAGAGCCTTGAACTCTGCACCTCCCTAAAACTACCTTATAACATAGAGGAATAAGCTGAGCTGTAGGAAGGAGTGGGCTTGGTAAAGGGGATTCCACCTGTGAACAACAAATCCCATGGCCAGAATCCCCCACAGTGCTGTGGCAGCTAAGAGAGATACCACACGTGTCACCAAAGTCTAACACCACCTTGCTCGCTCAGCTCTAGGTCAGCAGGGTGGAGAATCCATATTGGTCAAGGCTGCTAGATTTGGCTTTTTTTTGTGTGTCTGATTTTTTCTAAAGTGTTTGAACAGACACATAGGAAATTGCAGCACTATGGAAATCAAGAAGAGTTTTGCCCTTGGCCTTCTACAGGGCCAGGATTTCACCAGCTGTCTCTAAGGTATCATGCTTACCAAGAGCTGAAATAGCTCAGTGGAAATAAAATACATTTTACATATACATCTTATCTGAAGTCAGTATCGTTATCCCCAGACAGGGAAAATAAGGCAGGGAGAGGTGAAATCTCATGCCCTAAGGTCAGCCCATCACTAACCCCAGGAACAGAAGAGAGGTCTCTGGAGTTTTCCGTCCCACGTGGCAGCTAGTGCTATAATTCATTATTTTAATCACTTGCAAAAAAAGGTAGGAAGGAAAGAGGAATAGAAATTACAGGGATAAAAATCCTTCTTTATATATACATATATATTATA
>VZTL01091750.1:0-23890 GCA_013400535.1 Scopus umbretta
CAGCTAGATAACTTCCCACAGGTGGGAAGAAGGTGGATCCCTGTGGGACTTCACAACTGAAGATTTTGGAAGAAAGAGCAGTACAAGGAAACCACTGTGACTTGCTTAGCTCTGTATTAGGATTACTGAGACCAGCTTAGTACAAGACTGATAATTTCTGCTTTCAAGAGGTGGTAAGAGTCCACTGATGATTGTACCAGACCTGAAGGGAATACTCACCAACGCTTGCAGATCTATAAAGGACAGCGGGGTCTCAGCGAAGCGTAAACCAGTAACAGTTTTTCTCTCTAGGTAATCCCCATCCACTGCAAGACTCTGAAATGTCCAATTTTTTTTTAGTTTTTGCAGTATGATAGCTCCTTCAGAAAAGTGAATTCTGCCTTCTTTTCCTTTTAATTGTGGTGAAGATAATTAATGTTTAAAGGAAGTATCACACAGTTCATCATTTTAGCAAAGAATGATGAGGGAACAATATTAAGGACTTACTGGGAAGGGCCGCAAGCTCTCTGTCGTATATCACTGGTTTTGTGCTGGTAATACTATAGTTAGATTTTTACATATTACAGAAACCTTAGAAATTGCTGCCAGGATGATAATTAATTGTATGCTCAAAAGCACAACTTGGATCAGTGCTCCCTAGGGTCCCCAGCAGAGGTATCACAAGTTGAACACCTTTGTGAAAAAGCAAGTGTAAGAGCGGGACGAACAAAAAATGTTTGCTGTTCTCCTTTCCAAGTTGAGGGAAGGAACAATGCAGAGTTAATGTGTTAAAGATGTCTCTTTTGGATTAACAAGATAGATAAACAGTCCTCACAAACCTGAGGAGAAATAAGTATGATTGTGTGATGGAATAGCAAAAGGAAGGTGAGAATTAACAGGATCAAGACTACTGGAGAAGCACAGGAAAGACGGGTGAAGAAAAAATCGAATGAGAAAGAAGAAAGAAATTGGACAGAAAGAAGAAACTCACTGGAAAGGATCAATAGCTGGGCCAAAAGCTTCTAGAAAAAGATGCATTTATTTTGAGAAGACGGAGAATGATTATGTATAGCAATGCCTGAAAACATGAAGAAAGGGAAAGAAAACATTGAAATACAAATTGTATCTTCTGTAAATTATATAATACTAAGAAGACTGTCAGGTATGAAGACATTTTTTAATTAAGGTACTTGCTGAAAACAAGCAATTTAGTTCTAAAGCTTAATAGTGATTTTAAAATTTACGGTTTTCAAAAGGTGGACAATTTCCCATTTTGTATAAGGGCCATATGACAGGTATTGCATCTGGACATTAAATTTTATTCTGAATTTTGCCGGTGGTGATTCAAAGCTACAAATTTATACTTAGCAGTAAAAGAGGAACTAGCTAGTTCTTAGAAAAGTTACCATCTCAATATTGCTAAGCAAATGAAAGTTTATTGATGTCCTGGAAACTGTGCATGGTTCATGGTTTAATAAGAGAGACATGGCTACATTCATGCTGTAGTTAAGTAGAATACCAAGTAATCCAACAGCTAAATCTTATATTACTTTACAGAATCACTGATTAAGGCTAAGAAGTGAAGAAGAGTGTTGCCATGGTGAAGTGTATATGATAAAGCACAAGAAGAATGAGCTAGTGAATAATTGATACATGTCTAAGATTAGAAGCGATCGTTTACAGTGTGCTCTTTGATATTCATGTGTGCTTTTTACTTTAAAAAACCTCAGAGAAACACATTAGCATAGACTGTGACAGGTTTTTGCATAAACTTTTAAGCAAAGTACCAATGGCATATGTGTGCAAGAACACACAAATACACGGTTATTGCAGTGCTAAGATTGAGAATTCAGGCATAAACCAAAAAATTAAAAAATGGAAGGCTTTTAGCATGGGATGCATTTGGCCAGGCTGCATGTATTACTATATTGCTTAAAAATATAACTGAAATAAACAAGAACATGTGTCATAAGATTCAGTAAGACAAGATGTAACCTTGTGCCTGTGTGCTTACCTCCTTCTGGTTTTAGTCATATAAATAGCTCTTAATTTAATTGTTAAAGCTTTAGTTTAGAAGTAATTTAGTAAGGTGTCCTAGGCCATCTTGAGTTAAGGAACAGTACTTACAAGTGTCCTGATAAAGCCTGAAGTCATGGTTTTTTCAAAACAGATAAAAATCTGACTGCTGTTGCAAAGGTATCTCCAAGTAAAGTAATGGAAAGCTGTTTTCTGGGATAAACATTGTAGATCTGCTGGAGCAAAGAATTGCAGGCATCATGCCTTTATAAACAGTTTTGCTTAATAAATGTGTCATTTATTTTTATAAATGTATGATGGAAATCAGTGAACATACACAATAGTTCTAAATACAGTCCAGCTGCTCTGTAACAAACTTTACGTGTCATAAATTCCTTTTTAGCAATCCCAGTAGCAAGAGCTATTTTTCATTATTAATTAGCCCCATTAAAATAAATAAAATACATGCAGTTGGCTCACATACAACAATCCTGAGGTTGGGGTGGTGTTTTTTCTGCTTGCAAGCTGAATGAATTATTTAGGGATAATAAATTGACTGATATTGAGTAATCTCTGTATATTGTGTGCTTAATTTCAGATTTTTTTTTCACTCTTTTAATGTCTCAAGTTTGCACACCATCTTATAGTAAATGCCCCATTAAAGCAAACATCTCTTCGTGTTCTCTAGCATGAGTTAAGTTAGAACCAGGTTATTACCATATATTTAGAACTTTAAAAAGGATGAATTAGAACAAATCAAAACTAATTCAGTAGTTACTGTGAAATAGTGATGGCAAATATCAAGGGATAAGATTGAGAGATGCCTTAAAGAAGGATGACAAATACCAGTATCAGGTTCAATTTTCATTAATTTACTGCCTAGAATGAATAGGGAGTAGCATACAGTACATAACAAAAAATTCAGATTTGTATTACATGATGAGGCACTTTACTTCCTTCATTAACTTCTAAAGCTGTACAGACTTCCTGCACATTTTTTTGCTTAAAAATAGGCAAGCTGCCACTAGTGATTCTAAATGAATCAAGACATGCAAGCTGAAAGGAAAAGGAAAGGGGATGTCTTTCTTAAACATAGTAGGGATACAGGATCATAGAGGTACAGGATATGTATAAAGTGATGAGCATTTTTGTCAGCTAGTTTGTAGTATGCCTAAGTATTCCTGTTTCCCACAGATAGATTTATTTAAAGATTGGGTTTTCAGACTTGATTTTTATTGTCTGTCCCAGAACTGAATCAAATGTAAAGTTTGCATTGGTGTTTTATACATTGATGGTTCTATACAGACCAGCTGTGGTCTGTGTAGAAGAAACTGTATTCAAGACCTGTATGTTTTTCAGTTTTGTATTATATGCACACTGCTTTAACAATGGATTTGTACTGAACAGGAAAGAGGCTTTGTGTCGTGTCTGAAGCAATGATCCATTGTAATGGATCCACAAAGTAATACTTTGTGGCATCCTCTTCAAAAAGATCTTGTTCTAGTTGCTTGGTGGAATGGTTGCATTTCTTCCTGCATTCTTCAGTCAATGTTACATTAGATATTAGAAAACAGTCTTATTAAGTGCAAAAAAGGGTAGGATTTTCCAGTACATTGAAGGTCTTGGATATGCATGTCATTGGGGAACATGAACTTGATAAAAGTGCCTTTGAGAAAAGATTGTGAAATTTATTTTTGAGAGAAGGAGGTTCTAGCTGGGCAGTTAAAATAGAAGTGAAAATGATACAGATCAAAAGCTAATAACCATAGTTAAGCTCAAAACTGAAAAGCAATTCTCTTTTAGCATGGTCCTGTTGTTAATGGGAGACTCTTCAGTGAATGGCAGCTGTTGTCTGGTCTTTGCCTTCCTATTCATCCCTTTGAAATGAAAGTTAGAGGGCTGCAAAGATTTCCCTCTGGACATTGGACTCGACAGTTGCTTGGGTCCTGGGTCATGGCATTGGCAGCAGAGGTGCACCGTCTGTGACCAGTCCTGCACTATGTTGTGAAGCTCTGCTGAGTGGAGCTGACATGGGCTGGGCTTTGAGGTCTACTGGTCAGTTAAAATTGTGTAATAAAACTATACACAGCAAAGGAAAGCTGTGTTATTGCATAAACACTACAGACACAGTTACTGTCCTTAATTAGATTTTCAGAAATTTTGAAGTAACATCTTGGAAAAAATGGCAGCATCAAAGCCTGTCTGTTTATATGCACGTGCCTCCAACAAAGGCAAAGGGGGTCTCTTCTTTTTAATAGATTAGTGAAGGGTTAAGCCTGTATTTCAGCTACCTGATATTTGCTGGTTTTCTGTTATATTGCCATGGAATTTAGATTTTTTTTTTTCCTATGTCTTATTTCCAATATAGGTTGCTAAGTATCAGTAAATTAATTCTGTATATGTTACTATCTCTGATTTGCATGCAGGAGAACATTAACATTGAAGCTGTGTGCATTTCTTGAAATTTCTTTATTTCTTTATAAGTGGTTTCTTGCAGAAAAGCAGATAGTGCTGAGTATTGAAAAGCACAGATACTCTCAAGTTTCTCAAAACTTGAAACTGTGTTCTGTAGTTTTTCCACCTTTTTTTTGTTAATAGAGCGATAGATGTTTGTCAGAGGTTTCAGTGTCAGAGGCGAACAGATCTGGATCTTCCTCTGAGCACAGTGGAGAACAACGCATCAAGGGCTCTGCTCACTATTAATACTTTTGAGAAAAGGATGTTTAGTTGAGGTAGATGTTCATCTTGCTTTGTTAGTGTAAGTTTTGAATAAAGTGTTCTATGCTTAATTCTGAAGCAGTTTGCTGGCAGCATGATTAAGAGTGGTTTATTGTACGACCAAAGAAAGCAATATTGATTGCAACTATAAAGGCATCCTTACAGATGCTTTTGGAATTGTTTAGTTTTCCTAAAAGAAGTAATCTTTTAAAGAATTTTGCAACTGAAGGTCTTTTTTTAAATTGTATCTATTGTTTTGGAAGTCTTCATGATTCTGATTTCGATTTTGTTTTTGAGATTGTCATATATATGACAGCTAGAAACTAGCTAAAGGTATTATTCAGAACACTATTATTATCAAGTTTGGGCACCTGGAGTTTGCTTTTGTATTTGTTTGGCAGATTACTCATATTCAGAAACTTTGGCTCTAATAGTTCAAATTTTTCACTTCACATTGAGATTGGAATTTCTTTTTTGTCTTGTTTTGCATTAAATATTTTAATAAGTATGTGGGCAGCAAACTGGTATTTCAAACTAAAAAAGTTACTTACATGCTACTTCTGTTAGTCTTTCTTCGTAATTATTTACTCTGAAGGCCTTTGTGTCTAAAGGCATAAGAGATTAATAAGTCAACTGTAAGTCAAGGGGAGGCCTTGCTTGGTTGTTATTTAGATTTATTATTCAATTTCTGGTCTTTTATCTAAAATAATAAAGAATAATTTGAGATCGAAAAAGAAAAAAGTAATGCTGTACTACAGAATTTGCCTAGTAATTAGACAAGGGAAATTTAAACTAAATCAAAAAGATGGCTGGTTTTATAACATGAAGGGAAAGTACTGGCTGCAGTGGGTGTTTTGTTCGGATTGTTCCTTAAGCTACTTAGCTGTGGAGAAAATTTATGCCGATCATGATAGGAAAAGGGTCTCTAGAAAATAGATTTCTGTTCTTCCATTTTTGATACCCATCTTTCAAATTGTTCTTCCTGCTCGTGCCTCTAAGAAGAGCTGGAGAAGTTCAGGTCTAACTCTTGGTCTGGATGCTTTGTACAAATTTTGTAAGTGTTTCATCCAGAGTTTATTTATTGAAAATTGCAGTATCTGGGTCACTAAAGCTGCTTGCATATCTGATTAATTGAAACAGAGTGGAGAGGGAGATCAGAAAAAGGAAAACTATTTAATGAAATGCCAGTTTAGATATCAAATTTAATTAAAAATAGCAAAACAAAAGCAGTAGTTCTTATCTGAAAACTATTGCAGCCAGCCACATCATGGAAGCCTACTAAAATAAACATCAAATTTTTGGCCCCAATTAAAAATCTGCATTTTTTTTATAAGAGGATTATCTTTCATAATTTTGTTCCAGTGGACCTGCACCCTTGCTGTAGTCACCAAACCAACACTTGATGTACCATTAGAGATGCCTGCAGTAGGACAGCAAGCCACAGAACTCCTGAGAATGCAGCGCTGTCCTCCTGGTGGCAGGTGCAAAATGCCACCACCATTTACCTTCCTTTTTAGTCACGCATAGAAAACTGCTTACCTTTTAAGCAGTATTTTCTCCTTATTGCTTTGACTCCCAACAAGGCTATGGTTATGTGATGACTTTCACCAGGAGGAAATCAGTGCTGATGCTGGAAAATGAGATCTTTTCATCCCATGTCCTGCTCTGTCCCACAAGCTGTCTTGTGTTGGCTGTGCTCAAGTCTTCCAAACAAAAGTTAATGTGGAGGGAGGGTTGGGGGTGTTTTTTGTTTGGGGTTTGTTTGGGGTTTTTAAATCCTGTATCTCAGATGTTAGGGCCTTTTAAAAAAAAAACCACCACCATCTAATTCTGTTCCTTTTCACTTTTGAAATCCTTGACAAATACAAATTACTCAAAACTGATGGGCAGTTTTGAGGTGAAATTTATGTAGAATAGTTGTGTTTTGAAAAGTTCTCTTATAAAATAGCTACAGAGTTTAAAACCAGAATGGGATTTATTGATATTAACTTTTAAAGTTTTCATCAATGTGGAGTTCTCCAGAGAGCCAGCGTGGAGCTATCAGTGACCACAGAGGGAGGCAATAATCTATGTACTGCCACCCTGCTGGCAAACAAGGTTGATCCCAGCCTTCACTTCCCAATTTTTAATAGTTGAGGAGTTTATTTTGTATCCCTTTATCTTCTTTTCTACCATTTAAGTAAATGTTTGTAGGACCACAGAGTGTCTGTTAGAGAACTACCTTTGCTAGTGGTAATCAGGTCATGTGGGTATACAGTCAGTTGGTAAGGTGAGCATTTTGCCGCAAATTAGGTAAATGCAAAAGAAACATGTGACCGTATGTATGTTTGGTAAGAAACACTGCCAAGGTGAGCTCTGGGAATGATATAATAACACATCAGAGAATACTGCCTTCTGAGTACTGGGATGTTTATCAATCTGTTTCAGAGTGTGAAAGATGCATCTCAGACTCTATATTTAGTAGATGCATTTAGTGCATTTACTCGCTCTGCAAAGCAACATAGTTACCAGGAAAGGCTCCTGTATAAGAGACCAGTATGTTAGGGTAAGAGTAGAAGTATAAATAAAGACTAATACTAGGGTTTTTTGAGAGCATGAAGAGAAAGCATGGGGACCGGAGGTGTATGTACAGCGTGCGCTGTATCGTTGTGCAGAAGTGCTCATGCTGCCTTTCTGAGCTGTTTGCAGCAATTCAGAGCTGACAGGCCTGGCCAGGCGGAACCAAATGAGAACTGCACTTCGTTGGGTAGATGCAGGCGACTGACAGAGCTCTGCTCCTTCCAGCACCCAAACCAAAAGCTTTATGATGTGCTGCACAGCAATAGCTGGTCTGAAGCAAGAGATGTTCCTGGTGTGCCATTGCACTCTGTGGGATCAGTTTCTGGGCAAGCGTAGGAAGGGAAAGACTGTCAGATAGGGAAGGGTAGGGAAATCATTAAATGGAATAATTTTTTATGAACAGTGAAGTGATACATGGCCAAATAGTTTTGGGTTTTTTTTCTCATTCACTGATGTTTGAAGTAATGGTTTCCTTGATTCTTTCACAGAATATTTCTTTATAAATCTCCAAAATAATGTATTTTATCTTGTAATTTTGCCTACACTTAACCTGCACAAACTTAGTAAATGAAATTAATAAAGTTAATTTTATTCCTAAAACTCAGTCAATGGTAATTGTAAGATTTGACTTCACTTTTTTTTTTAATTCAACATCTCAATAAAGATACTAATACTGAACCTTTCTCTGTAAGTATTCAAAATATCCATCTATTTTACAATTACCTTTTTATAACAAGAATTTTTTATAAGTAAAAATTGTTTCAGTATTCAATGGAAAGGGAAGATTAGTGCCAGAATAGGAAAGTATTTACTTGATGCTCTGCAGGGCTTAACCTGTTCTCTGCATGAATTATTTCTTTTAATAATCATTAGCATATTATGATCTCAAAATTAATTACAACTTTGGGAAATATTTTAGCTGCCTTTGGTTCATTCCTCTATGTTGTCTGTTACCTTCTTTTCTTAGAAAGCTACACTTCTCATGAAGAAAAGCAGTATTTTCCCTTGCACTCCCCATTCCTGCATCTCTTTTTCTTTTTTCCCTCACTTTTAGTTGCAAAATGTGACTGGTGCAGTTGCTGTTTTGAACCCCACCCTTGGGGTTGCTAAGCAGAGGAACTTCATTGCGTAAGTAACCTGTTACTGAACAGGCTACTGCAGCCCTAACCAGCCATCTAATGAACAGCCAAGTCTGAAAGGAAATAACTTTACCATTTACTGTTTGGAACCAGACCTTTTAGACATGGAAAAAACGAAGTGGTAAATTTGTTTTAAAATAACAAAACAGCTAAAGAGAAAGAAATCTTTGCCAGCAGAAACTAGTATAAAGCAAGAACATAAATGCCTGAAAATAACTGGCAAAATAGTAACTCCTGAAAATGGATGATAACGTCATACATTCATACATCGCAAATGGTTTGTTGCTTTTTTTCAGTTCTGAGGTTTAGGGATGTGGATTCTGTTTGGGTCCACCTCTGGCTTCTGGATTGATAGTGAGTGGCTTCAAATGAACTGCACAGATTTCATGAGACAGTTGCTGGTTTGTTCTGTGCAATAAGTACTTGACCCTAATAATTGAGAACTTGACATTCCAAATCAAACTAATTTCTCCATCCCTGTTAAGTGATAAAATAGAAATTACCCAAAGTAGAAGCATGTATGTATTTGCAAGAGGGGAGTAATGCTTTCTGACAAATAGTACTTCAAATTTGGTCGGCAAAAGTTTGTGTGCATTTCAGCGTGTTCTGGAGATTATTGTCTGACCATCAGTTTTTATTAGCACCATCTTAAAGTCAATAAACACAGAAATATTAGGAGAGAATAATGTGAAGATGCATGTGGGAAAGAAGAGAGGCAGAGAGCAGAGCCTGGAAGGGTGGTGAGATAGTGGGTACGAATTTCAGGTGAGCAGACAGGATACTGTGAAAAACAAGACTAAGCAGGTACAAAACTGTACAGAGCTTGAAGGTGCAAAGTTAAGAGACAGTGTTAGGAGCAGGTTTGCAAGAGCTGGTGACATTTCTGAGACTAAATTTTTCCCTGTAGTTAAACTTAAGGTCAGCTAAGAAAAGCTCTTTTGTTGGTTCTTTGGATTCTGGCCAGTGTTGGCTTTAGGGTTTAGCTGTAGGTAGATAAAGTAGGCAGTCACTCGACCATTTGGCTGGTGGAAGCAGCCAGACAGCTCAGTAAGACCTGCTTCGGTCCTGCCTTTTCCTAGTGGCTTTTCCTGAGTGGTGGTTCAAGGGCTGCAAGATGCCCAGGCAGCAGGTCTCGGCCTCCTGCTGCACAGCTGGGCATAGGCCGCGCTCTGCTGTTCTCACCTGCTGAGGGGCCAGAAAGGACAAGGCAGTCCCGATAAGCCCCTGGGTGGCTTTTCTCGGAAGCAGCCCGTACCGCCCTTACCTTCCCCAGCGCCAGGAGAGCACGCCTGCTTCTCCATCTCGGCCCTACCGCTTTGCCCTCCTTCTTCCTCTTCACTCTCCACTGCAACTTTGCGTCTGCTCTTGCAAAGCTGCGAGCTGGCTTTGCAAAGCAGCTATCGGGCTCGCTGGGCAAAGGGCCTTTGCTTCTGGAAATTACACCATCTGGCTGTACACCAGAACGCAGTATATGGAGTTTATATTTAGATCACCTTGTATCTGGCATCTGGACTTTATTTATCTGCGTGCTTGATGAGACGTGGTTTGTGCACTTCCTTTTGTGGCTGATATTCTATGTGATGTAGGTATTGTCAGTTCTCACTTGCTACAGTGAAAGATGTTCCATAAAAATAGTTGTTCTTTCTGTAGAGCTGGCATTTCTACTGGTGGGAGCTGCACGTGAGATGCCATTTATTATTGGTGTCTATTAGAAATATCAGACACAGAGAGGGCTGGTAAAGAGTATTTTGCCCTCGTAATTAGATCAGTTCTGACCATCTGCAAAGATGGACTAATGCATGACAGGTCCAGCAGTACTGAGTATTCTGATACTAAGCTATGTTGTGCTATATATCTCAAGTTTCTATCAATAGGGCTGGGTTGTGGGGTGGGGGGGGTTGTGTGGTTTTTTGTTTGTTTGTTTGTTTTTTCTTTTCATGTGTATTTTTATATAAAGGAATCTTTGTCATAGCTTAAAGATGAAACAAATGACACTGAAATGAGTACACAAAGTGACATACTGAAGGAAGGCCAACAGAGGGTGCTGGAGTGACGCAGCTCTTACCTTCAGTAGGTTTTTTTGTTTTCTGAAGAACAATGTGTATTTTGACAAACCTCCTTATTTTCGATGTCTTACTGTACAGGTGTGGAGTTACTGCATTGTTTTTTGCATTTGATGCCATAATTTTTATACTTTTAAGTATTATTTTGTGTTACGAAGATTACTTCAGAAATGCCCATTAAGCAATAGTTCTTACAAGAACAATATGTACCTACTTAGTGCGTTTATTAATTTTCTTTACCTCTAAAAAGAGATACAAATGAAAATCCTGCATTTTCAGAAGCAAAAGTTGGTCACAGTGGAAGTGCCAATGATCTCTGTGACTTACGCATGTTGCATTGCATGGATTTTGAGAGTGATGTAACAAAGCACTGATCTATGAAAGTCATGGTTTGGTGTAAATAATACCTGTGTAGAAATAACATACTTACCAAGAAATGTCTCAAGGAGGATGAATCAGTTAGATAGTCTATGACAGATCATTGTGCAACACTTTGCAGTTACACTAGTTATATCCATACTGTACTTTATTTCAGATTCCTCATTTTTATCATTGTTCAGGGTTTGGTTTCTGCTGTGGTTGTAGAGGAGACTGTGCCCTTTATATACTGGACTGAAAAGGTGGTGTGTCTGCACATGGTTGTAACGTTTGGCTGGAGACTGCTTGATTCAGTTTGCCCCTGTTCTTTGAAGTGTGTCCGTGAAAGTCAGTATTTACAGTGTTGCCTGAGAGTCTATTACGGAAAGCACTCCTTTCCTCTCCTCCTGACCCTCCTCCTCCCTGCAAAGTGAAGGGTAATGACTTCAGGCTGCTAGAGATTGGAAAGCACAGTTATCACATGGATATGCAAAACCAGGTGATTGCTTTTAAGATGCAGTCTCTCCTTGCTGCACAGATGTCATGTATGATGGACTAAATCTGTTCTGTTGTACTGATGATGGTAACCTGAAGTATTCCATGTTATGGGGATTTTCTTTGATGAGTGTAAAACTTCATAGCCCATTTTTGTCCAAAAATCTTGGATGTCTCTGACAGCAACTCACAGATGTGAACGGACTTCTCAGCAGGCAGATGAGGAACTAGAGTAGTTGCACAGGAACCTGTCAGATCTACTGTCTGTCACTTCTCATTTTCCAAAACCAAAAAATGTCTAAACAATTGGGCCTTATCTTTAAAATGCATCTGGAGTATAGCATACAAAAAGATACCCAAATTTGCAGAAAGTTTGAAGGAGCAGATCTGAGCCTTGACTGCCCTGTCTGTCTCAGTGACTTTTGACTCAGATGCCACAGTTTGGTAGTTCTCTTAACGCTCAGGAAACTTGAACTCTTGTGTAAACATGCAAGAAGAGAATTATCCAGACTTACAGTAGTGCTTCTTAAAGTGTGGGCAGAGCTACTATTGTGTTTTTATGGAAAACAGCTGCAAAGGGCTATCCAGAAGGAAAAAGGCACTGAAGAGAGAGAAATAAAAATGTATAAGCCCTTTAATAATAACATGGTGAAGTGTTGAGTGTGGTTTCTGCTGTTAAGGGGAGGGTAGGGAGAGGAGACCGGGTTGTACAACACTGCCTTGTGACATAGCAGAAAACTGAGTATCATTTGCTAATTTCGACTCAGTAGATCTTTTAGTTAAGTGCCAGTTGAGCATTTCATGGAGGTGAACAGGTCAAGTAATGTTACTGGAGTTGGACTGTCCTGTTTGCTGCCATGGTCTGGAGTATTCAGACTGAGATATGCTGCTCAAGGGCATATCTCATGGTTGTCCAGATAGGTTGTGACTCTGTCCTTGGAGGTATTCAATGCTTTAGTTTGATGAGGCCCTGAGTAACTGCATCTCATATTCAAGTTAGCAAACAAGGTGTCTCATTCATGTCACATATCTATGTAGCATCATCACTCCTTGAGCTCACAGAGAACATTCGAACTGTCCTCGTAGTAACAAAATACAAGTTGGATTTAATAAACAAATATTATGGGTCTCTGAGCATATCCATCACAGGACAGCACTCTCCTTCCAAAGTGCAGTACCCAGATCTGCTGCCAGTGGTTTTGAACACAGACATGGTACAGGTGGCAGTCCCAGTTTCAGAGCCTTTGTGCGTGTTGGGATCTGCTCAAAACTCTTGGCTTCTTTTCCATTACCACCTTTTGAAACAGCATTAAAACCTAAGACACACTGACAGTAACATGGCATCATATGATGAGTGTGTTGCTCAGAGGATTGCTAGAGACAACTTCATGCTCCTTTGGTACCATGACCAGGGCATCTAGGACATAAACCTGATATACAGTAAGAATAGTCCCGCAGTCCAAAAGCTATCTCTGTGTCAGGATTTTTGGGGACTGAGAAGATTTCAGCCAGTCTAGGTGAGGAAACATTGCAGTGCTAGCTTTGTGCTGCTTCCATAGAGCATAAGAGCAAATGTACATACCCTGTCTCAAAAAGTGGCTAAAAACAAACTTTTGTTTCTGACCCTGCAGCTGTTATTAGACTGAATTAAAAAATTGGCTGCCAAATGCCTGTAGTTGCACCAAGTAGAAATATGTTTCCTGTTCTAATAGGGACCTTGCAGTTATACCCAAATAGTAAAACTAGATTCCTACTCTCAGCATTTTTATTTTCCAGAGGCACCACTCTGTTTACTTAAATTTAAATTAAATCTGCAATTTAAAAAATTTACAACATAAGTATATACGATTTTTCCACTTGATTTATATCTCTATCCCAGAGCATGAATTCCTGGTAAGAAAGTATGCAATAATTCTGTTAACAGCATCTATTATGAAACATTTGATAGATAAATACAATTTTTAAGGTCATGTTTTAGGACTTGGATTTTGTTTAATCTTTTGTTTAATCTGGGAGCGGTGATTTTGTCCAGGTGACTGAAGGTTAAGACGACTGTTATTTTCCCTAGGTAGTTGTGATGGCTCACAATGCAAAACAGTGATCTCCAGGAAGTAAGCAAGATAGCACCCAGACTGCTTGCAGTTAATTCATCTCTGCCTGAACTAAAAAACTATTTATGAAAATTACATTGCAAAATTAAAGCATTAAGAGAGATCACTACTGGAAACTGTCGCTTCAGGGAAAGGTAAGACTTTGCATTAATTATCTAGTCATTATGGATTTACAGGAGATTTTTATGTTAGAGTGATAGTGAATTTTATGTATGAGTGCATTTCTTTTTTGAATAAATGTGGCAACTATTACCCTTTTTAACAAAATAGTTAAAAGTCTTTTGCATAGGTGAAAAATATAAAATATGCTTATTGGGATTTGGAAGCTCGTGTAGATGTAGTTTTTACTGAAAAGGATTGTATGCGTGAATTTAAATATATGGCAATGATAGGTTTTGGTTTCTTATGGCCTCACTTTAAACATGAATTACAGAGCTATATTAAGACCATCACATGTGTCATGAGATCGTGCATATACTTGACTACAAGTATTTATGGACTCTTTGTCTTAAAAGTTAGTGAAAGTTGGCAAACCATTACCAGGAGCTGAAGAAATCTGTGGGCTTTGGCTAATCTGATACAGTGCAAGTGTTTAGTTAAAACCTTCCTGGGACTGAAATTCCTTACAGAAAACAGCTGGCTGTATTTGGTTTTGTAAATGCTGATACGTGTTTGAAAACACATGAATAAGCATTTTGCATGTGTACTACATAAGTGTCTGAAATAGCTGCAATTGCTACCATGTGTTTGTATCTCAAGGAACATGAGTAGAAATTCATCAGTGTCCTTCTCTTGAACAAAACAAACCCTTTTTTCCTACTAAAAAGGTTGGATGGGTTTCGACCTATCATTATTAAGCTGCAGTTAGTCCTGTCATATAAAAATAAGATTTCTTGGAGTCAATTAATTTTGCCCTGTAATCGGCTGTAAGTCACAGCAAGTTATATTGTTAGCAGTATTTCTCTTGGAGTACTGGCTTCTGTGGTGCTCCCAGTTCTACTCCACTGAAGATTGAAATATTTTCTTTTGCTTTTAAAGAGCAGTACTATAAAGGCTCTTGACAGGGCCACAGACTTTTCAATCTGAGTAGTCATTTTTATGTTCTTTGTTGATTGCTTAAATACAGATTTTTTGCTTTCAGCTTTTCTAGATTTTTAGATTATGATTTTCAGTACATTGGGGCAATTATTATAATACCATTTATTATTCGGTGCCTATTTTATTTTGATGTAGTCTTTTTTTTATCCAAGACAGTGCAGATCAAAACAAGTAGAAGGATCTATTTATGCTGTAGAGCACAGAGATCTGTAAATGTGTGATACATATTCTAGACCTACCCCACCATTATGAAGATGGTGATTCTCGTTGCCTAGAGAGAAGCTGTTCTGTGCAGCAGGGCTGTGTACATGTATGCTGATGTGAAAAGGGCTCTATATGGCTGAGTCTGTCAGTTCAGTTTGACTTGTGGTAGGGCTCTAGGACACATCTCCACAGCAGCTGTGCAATTTCAACCTGGGGTACCCTTGGAACATGCTAAAATTCCTGTGTCAGTTACTGAAGAGTGTAAGGGAGACGGCTAACCCATATAAAATAATACAGTCACAGGAGTTTAGAGTGCAGTCACTGGTGCTCTGGACACAAGATTGAGCACGTATCGTTGCACCACGTGAGCCAGGAGGGAACGCATGATGACTCTGGTCTGGAAAAGTACAACAATATGTAATTACAGGCTCTAAGCTGGGAAGTGAGAGAACTGTTTCCTAGACTACCTCGCGACTGTAACTCTAGGACTTCCTATGTCCCGGTTAGGCAAACTCAGAAAATACTAGGTTTGACCAGTTCTGGATCAGTTTACCTGTTTTACTGTGCCTTGAAACAACTGATTATACTAATGCTTTTCCTTCACAACGCAGTTTAAGAAGATACAACCTTTCAGCAGTTAAGCTAATGGCTTCTGAGTGAAAATGGTATCTCGTGGCAGCAGGCTTCCCACTCCACTGAATACAAATTGGCGTATTAGCAGGTGTCTTGTAAATGTCCTTGAACTCAGAATTGGAATTACATGAATATGCAAACATTCGTGGGCTTTTATTTTCTAAAAGGGAGATGGGACCAACTGACATGATGTGCTCTTGTGAATTCTCTTGTCTTTTGCAATTTAGAAAAAATCCCAGGGCATGGAGGGAATGATTTAGTTCCATTTAACTAGAACAATGTTGGTTTTTAATTACAGTGGTGGCGTATCAGAAAAATTAGCAGTACTAAAGTCTGATGAATGTGGGACCTATTATCCTTCCATAGGTTCTCTCAGGTTTTGGAGGATGACGTTGCTGGCATCAGTGAGAGAATTCTAGGGGAGATCATATTTGTTGCTACTCATAAACATAACTGCTTTATTTCTTCTTATTTATGTTAATGCTGCACTATACATTTATGCTCTTTCATTTATTTGATCTGATGATATTTTAGTAGCGTATTTGTCCAGCTCTAAATTGAACTCAGTAAGTTCTGTGCCTTTGGTTTTTGGAAGTAACAAATGAAAACTGTCTATTTAGACCCACCAAAGCATGTGACAAGCTATCTGGCAGTAATCTAGGAATGCAATTAAACGTGTTTAATGATGCACTTTGTTTTCTAGGTTAGAGTTTTAAAATTTTGCAAGGTGGAGGCCTCACAGGACATAAAACCTCAAGCATTTAATTTTATTTTAGTCCTTTTACTTAATTTTTCAAAGTTTGAGAAACTCCATCATTTCTTCACTCAGTTGATTTTGAAGCTTGTGTAACCTATGAAGGTCCTGATTTTTACTTAAGTTCTGATAGCAAGCGTTGTTATTGAGTGTCAAAGAAAAGCACAGATGCCAGCAGCTATAGGTTCAGGAAGTTGTTCTCCATTTCGATCTCCTTTTTTGGAAAGACTTAAGCCTGGCTGTGTGGAACAGTCCAATTCTATAATTGCCTAAACTCCATACATATATACATGGATTAGAGTACTTCACAAGCTGGTGGATGAGATATTTAAATAGGTTGGACTGATACAGGGGAATAAATGAGAGTAGGTGTCCAAGAATTGAGATGGAGCATGAATAGACCAGTGGTTTAAAAAGTAAAACAAGAAAAAAAAAAAACAACATAAAAGGAGAAACTAAAAATAGATTTATTTTGTTATTTTTAGGGATTCCTGCTGGTTGCATAAAAATCACTGAACTTAAAAAGTAATACTACCAGTGTTCAGTACCTTTCAAACATTCATTTTAATCTAGTGCAGAGAGCCAAATGAAGACTGACACTTGGAATTTGGGGGAGGCAATATCATTTTTTCCTAATTAAAAATGTCAGTGTTCTAGCTTGAAATCTGTTCTGGGAAACAGATCAGCATCATTCATCATGTTGTAGCCAACAGTACTGATACTGACTTCAATAAGGTAATAACATCTTAGGGCTGATAAGCATAATTTAATATTGCCTAAGAGTGTTTTCTGTTTTTCTTTTCATGTTAAAGTACTGTAATAGTTCAGAAAAGGAATTGATCAATATTAATCCCAGAAGAGTTCTTCAGAATCTTAATAGCTATAAGATGTGTGCTTAAATAATTTGGTTTTTGCTTGTACCTTTTTACTTCCTTAAAAAGATGGGGAAAAAAAAGAAAGAAAGTGGGAGACCTGCATCTGGTATTAAAGAAAATATTTTTTTTGTTCAGGATTGTGTGTAGCATTAAAGATATCACAAAATAGGCAGCAATTATTATTGAAACAACAAATACTTTAAAAAAATAATCACAGGATGAACAACAAAATCACAGAAAGTATGCCATTATTTCCAAACTAAGTATTTTACCAAATAGGTTTCTGATACAAAGAACAAGATGTACAAGGAACAGGATGTGATACATATCCAGTACATTTTAAACACATTTTAAACTTCCTGGCTTTTCCCTTGCTTATATTTAGATAAAGCTTAAATGGTTCCACTCAATGCTATTTTGCTTTGATTAAAACAGAGAACATTTTCCCCATGTAGGCAGCTGATTTGGGGGCTTTTTTAAGTATAAGCAATTTTTTTCTTGTACATGTTCCTCCATACAGTAGAATAAGGGAAAGGCTTTCATTTTCCATTCCCCCCTACAGAGAAATGAGCTAAAAAGTCCAAAGTATAGATATACTACTTTTTCTGTCAGTGCTGATGTGCTATTTTGGGATATGTGCTGACCTACTTTCTATGTTACCAGAAAGCAAGCTGAAAAATTTTAGCTCAGGTTGCAGAAAGATTTGGATTTATTTTTCAGTGGATTTTTGTACATCCTTTCACATAGAAATGCACACACACACACACACGTTGGCCAACGTGGGGGTTGATGTACAGTAGCAAATCAAGATTGCCAATTTTGGTACAATTTCAGCAATAGTAGCAGCAGAGACTTGCTGCTAGACACCTTCCTTTAGAGGATTGGACAGGAAGATGTTTCCAATCTAGTGGTGCAGTTATTCAGAGTTACATGAATAGGTAGAAAGCTTCCAGTTCCAAATTTTGAATAAATCTGATACCTAAGTAGAAACGCCCCAAATTGCTGTAAGAATCTCGTAATTATTTTTTTTTTTTCCTGGCTTCTTCAGCATTGTCTTAGAGACTGGAATTTAAACCCCCTTTCAATCATTTACTTTGACTCTCAGCATTTCTTTATTCAGCACTCTGACTATCAGAGAATGTTCAGCCTGTTAGTTTGCCATTCCCAATTAAAATAATGATACATAGAGCTTGGGAATTGTATGAACAAATTATGAGAGAACAAATAATGAGAGATGAAGACCTGCTCTTGCCCTCTGCTTAGGGCAGAAAAAACTCATCAGCCCTGACAACCCTGTGCTCACATGTGGGCTTTTCTCAGCACAGCAGCTGTGCTAGTGGAAGAAAATAGTTTTTAGTTCATTGTGCTTCACTCACGATGACCATAGTGCAGAAGGTCTTGGTGTGGCATTCCTCTCATCGAACCTGTATGAGCATACAGAGGTTAAGCAACTTGCAGTTAGGGGGAAAAGACAATTTCCCCTATCCTCAGTTAGGGGAGATGAATTCTGCTGTGCAGATGTACGTCTCTCTCTCTCCCCCTGTGTTAACTACAGATGGAGTTTAGACTTTGGCTTTTTAATCCTTGAATGTGTGCAGCTAGGTGAGAGAAAGCCAGTCCCTTTTATTTGTATCTACCACAGCTAGAGTAGGGGGTTTTCTTGATTTATCAATACTGATGTATTGATACTTTCTACTGGGAAAGGCTGGACAGTGTAATGGAGGCCTCAGAATATCATGAATGACAGGTCTGAATCTTCCTGTGACTTACAGACAGCTTCTTCTCTGGAAAGTATTATGACCTACTTAAGTTAAACTGTGGATATGTTATATGTATATTTTTCTAAGGCATTTGATTTGATACTTCTTTTCTTTAAATTTACATTGTATAACACAAAGACTATCTTCAGTACTTTTAAAAAATCTGGCTTTCAAATCTTTATTTATAGTTGATAATTGAGATGAGTTCTAACTTTCTGTGAGAGTTATGTTAAGAATTCTATAGAGTCAAAGCTTTTTAGTAATTTTTTTAAGCATTTTGATGATGTAAAATTTTCAGTTATTAAGTATCCTCTGCAGCCCTACTACTTTCCAGGGTGTCCAAAATTGGTGGGATATTAGCAAATAATGAAGTTGAGTCAGTATTTCAGCATGATAGTCATATGTGAATTGCCTAGTTAAGTCATCATGGTACAACAAAATGTGTTTTAAATGCTGCTACATGGAAGGTAATAAAAGCACAGATTGTAGGGTTACAAATACAAAACTCTTCAGGGTAGTAACGTGAAGGAAAGCCAAAGGGCGATTTAAGCAGCTTGTTCAGCTTGGCTGTCAGTTTGATGCTAAAATATTGTGGTACTAAAACATTGTCTCCAGTGCCTTGATATTTCCACTTAACAATGAGGTACAAATAAAGATAAGAGTTCAAAAAAGAGGCCTGTAGAATTTTTCAAGATCTGGAGGGGAAAAAACCCAACAAAACTTTTATACTGTGAGGCCTACAGAGTTCAGTCACGTAAATTTATAGAACAGAAATTTGCACGATGAGTTGATCATCGTCTGCAAATACTTGACGTTTAAAAAGCCATCTCAAAGCAAGGAATTTCTCATCTTTATAAATAAAGGCGTCTGGAAGTTGAGCTGAACTAGCTCCATCCAAACACAAATTTTCTCACAAGAAGGGCATATTAACATTGAAATGGATGAGTTGTAGCATCTCCTATCAAGGAAGGAGGAATATTCCTGTTATTGGGGAACAGGCACTCCCAAAAGCTAACTTTAACCTTGCCACTATTCAGTATAGTTAGTGGAGAGGCAGAGGTTATTCCCAACCCTGAGTTAATGGCTCTGTCCGTTGGCTGTAAAAGAGGTATGGAAGACTAGGCTCCCAGGCTGAAATCGGGCTGTGCGATTTAATTCCTTCGAGTCTCCAATACTGTCCAAAAGCCTATCTTTAGCTAGCAGGAAAAACTCGGCAGCTTTCTGTGCACGGTTGGTCCAGATGACCCTCACTTATGCTTATCTCTTGTTTTTTGTGTTCCTGTGCTGTATTCTTTCCCATGCAAGCAGATGTGTCCTGCTTGTTATACTAGAGAAACATGTCTGGGAATCTCATTTCTGCTGAAATGTGCTCTGAACTTCACGCATTTCTCTGTGTGCTTCCAGTCTATATAGGAACCAAGGGGATCTCAGGTTATTTAGATCTCTTTGGGACCCCCTGCTAGTTTCCACCCTCCCCCAAAATATTTATTACATTTTGCACACTATGCTGAAAGAGCTGTTTCCGTAATAGTCTGCTGTTTGGAGTCAAGACTTGGAAGGATAGCCCCAAATAATTTTCTCCACGTAAGAAAGATAGAAATGATATAACCAGCAGTGTAAAGTGCCATGAGTAGGTCTGATCCTTGTTATCGCACTTCTTCACTTCCATGACTGAAAGTTGTTCTCAGATGCAGAGTCACTTTATCAGCTAAATTTATAGTGCTAACATGACAGTAGTGCTTAACTACAAAAAATGTAAGCGTAATGATTCCTAATGCAAACTGATTAAAGGACTTATCTTACTGATATATGTCTTCCTGAAAATAATTAGTTTCTATAGTATTACCACTTTTTCTTGGATGTTTGCATAGTTACAGAAGTGTTCAGGAATGTATTTTTCATCTTTGCCTGTCCTAGAGACTGGTAACAACTTGACTTCCCAGAGATAAACCAGATCATGGTATTCTGTGCTATCACAGGCATTAGTTCTTCAAATTCCTCATGAAACTCATCTGAAATGTCAGGAAATTATAGTTTATCCAAGCTATGCAAGCATACTGCAACAAGGCTGCGCAGTCTGTGTTTGAGTACCTTTGAATCTAGATTAATTTCGGCATTATCATTCTGAGTCATAAAAGCCCAAACTCACCTGCAGTCCAGCTGAAAAACTTATTGCTCCTCAATATTTTGCCAGTCATCTTAATTTGGGGGTTATAGAGCCCAGAGCTGAACTTGCAAGAAGCAGGAGGATGATGGTGTTCATGCACCTCCCCGGACTGTGGAATGAATTACTGGAAGAGTTCAGTGGGAGTCTCGCTGTGTTTTGGGAGTGTTGCCGGATTTATCTCCCCTGGCAAGCTTTTTGCTCTCTAACAAATCTCTTAATTGACTTTATGTGAAATAAATTCCTCAGTTCTGAAGATCTGTATAGAGGTAACAGTAGAAGGCCGTAAGTAGTGGAAGGGTGTTTCCTTCTCTTCAGAGGGCTGATGCACGTATCGATTGATGTTCACAGTCAGTGGGCAAACAGGTGTCTTAAAACGTGTACTTGCTACATTGAGAGTCTGACTTAAACTAGGTTATTGCACAGTTTCATTTAACACTATGTTTTTCTCAGTTCTTCTCATGCATGTTACTAGTCAGAAAAAGGTTGTGTCATCTTAGTTTAAAATTTACCAGTTGCACAGCTGACACTCAGAAAAGTAACCCTCCTTTGCTGTCTTGCTGTTGCAAGAGTGATCTTTGTTTCTTATTTTCATTGCGTACAATAGTGTGTGTATATCTATATGGTGCTTATCTGGTGAGCCTTGGGCCACCGCAGCTGTGTGCAGGGACACACTTTCAGCAACACAATCCCTAAAGGAATAATCTCTTTTGTCATTTTGCCTGTATTACAGCGCTTGCAAAGGGGATGCAACTACTCTCTTCTGCTCATACTGTTTTGAATGGATCTACTGTCATTCTTGCAAATTAACTATCATCAAATTAGTCTAAATTGTAGTTAACTCAGGCCAGTACGTAGTCACAAAGAATCTCACCCAAATTTTTAAATGTTTTTGCAACTCGTTCCTGTTCTGCTTGTATTAATAAAAGAGCTGTGACCGCTGAGGGTCCTAATCTGAATAATCATAGGAAAATTGAGTAATCAGTATACATCTGTACAGTTTTATTAGCCACATTAAAAAATATATAAATACATAAAATGCACAAGCACACTCCCTTAAATCTAACATTGGTATGCAGGCTATATAAATTGTGTCAGGTTTGTAGCAGTGTAATACAGCGTGATTTTTTCCAGTCCTGTCCAGGAACAATGTTTCAGACATGATATTGGATGCCATCTTGTCATGCGGTGGGGAGCTTTTAATGACATAGGTTAAAAAGGCAGTGCTTTTTAACTAGTTATGTTCTCATACATCTTCAGGAAACGAGGTGGATGAAAGAGAACCCCAAAATATCTCTGACTTTGAGTAAGTCTGTACAGAGAATCTTATTCTTCCTTTCAGATTTTGTGGGTTTTCCCCCCTTTTTCAGTCTTTAAGCACTTGGAATTTTTCACTTCCCTTAAAGCTTGCTTTAGGGGTCAGCCACTGCTTGTGCTTGCCAAGCAGTGCTTACTGTTGCTCGAGCCAGCGCTGTGTGTCGGTTACTCGCTGTTGGCCACTGCTTCCTGTGGTTTGGAGACCCCGCGTTTCCTGACATCTTTTCCATTTCCCTATTTTTTACACATGTACTGGCTGTCATCTTTTATCTCGGAGTATGGAAAAAAGAAAAATGTATAGATTTAATATTCAGGTAGCTGTTCCTTTCCTTGCTTTCTGTCTTTCTTTCTGTGACAATGTAAGAGAAGCTCCAGATTGCTTCTAAATCCACAGCTGTGAACTTGTGTAGAGAAACTTTCCCTTAGCCCCTCTCATTTTACGCAGGCAATGCTTTGCTTACTGCAGATGAGAGAGGGGGAGAGAGGGGTACAGACAGAGAGTTTTTATTTGCAATGTGGAATTCAAATTCGGGAGCACTGGCAAAGCATGAGTAAGCAGTATGTCTAATTCAGGTGCTATTGATAAGAGAGGTGACAGAACTCTGTTGTAAGTCTGTACATGGAAAAATGCTTATTTTATGAAAGAAGGCATTCAAAGTAGCTGGTAAGAATGTGTTATGGTGTGTTATGGTTTAACCCATGGTGTTTAAGGACATGGTGTTTCTGGAGCTCTGGCCTCAGGTGGAAAACCTTCATTTTCCTATTGAGTGGTCTCGCACTTGGGACGGTTTTATAAGTAGTTCTGTGGAAACTGAACTACAGCCAAGTATATAAAGAGCAAATTGAGTATTTCCCTAATACTAGAGAGAGAATAAAATTAAGTCAAAGTGTATATAAATCTGTAGGTTACACTTCCCATGAAAGGGGATGCACTGAAAGATGCCAGACAAATATCTTCAAGCCTATTTCTGTGTGCCAAACATCAAGAATGCGCCTGTGGTTCTGACTCCTCTGTGAGTGTGACAGCTAGGAAGGAGGATGGGTTGCTGACTGATGGAGATGGAATGCATTTGTCACCTTAGATGAAAATTTAAGTTTTTGTAAAGACTGCTTTTGTCTCTGGAGAAAACTGAAGGATAGGATCATGTCTTGCAGTTTGTGTGCTCCTTTGGCCTCGTGTTGCTTTAATAGATACCTTTATGATTGCTAGATGAAACTGAGAGCACTAATTTAGAGAATCAGTTGAATAAAACTAGGTTATGTTTCGTCACTGTTAGGGATCCATCTACATTTATTGTATTGTTACTAAAACTCTAGAATTATCATAGCTAAATGCCACTTTCAGCACACACCATGCGTGAAAGTGAAACGGGCTTTTGGGGAGAGTATGGAGAAGCTAGAAAACTACAGGTTCAGTATATAATCAAGCATCCTCTGAGCTGATACTGAACAATAAAAATTTCTCTGCTCCAATTGCTTTAATAGTAGTTATGAACACACTTATTTCTGAAAACTAACAGTATGAGTTGTGCATCTGAATTTAGGTGAGTACACATATAAGATCCATCTGTCTGGAGACGCAGACAGTCCTTCTGCAAATGGATGGTTTGTGTAATTGGACAGAGACATGGAGTGCATGCACAAAACA